>CAJHUC010001265.1:0-48042 GCA_905146915.1 Ostreobium quekettii | reverse complement strand
TTGGAGAAGCAGCAGTCACCCATTATACCCCCCTACCTGCAGTATCCCCTGGTGTGGCATGCTGACGGCCGGAGCCTGCATTGGAGAAAATAGAGCACGTTAGCAAACGCCCATCCACCCAGCGCCTTCACAAAACAACAACCCTTTCCGGCCAAGCCGCGGCCGGTATTTCAGCCAAGCAGAACAACAATCCCCCCGCCCCACCCTGACACGATCTCGGAGGTGCATCAGCCACCCATACACACCGCGAGCCCGGCAACAGCGGCATTTTCCCGGCCAGGCCACGGCCGGTACTCCAGCCAAGCAAAACAACAATCCCCTCACCCCAACCCGACACGATCTCGGAGAAGCAACAACCGCCCATGCACACCACGAGCCCAGCAACAACGGCTCTTTCCCGGCCATGCCATGGCCGGTACTCTAGCCGAGCAGAACAACATTCCCCCCGCCCCACCCTGACACGATCTTGGAGAAGCAGCAGTCACCCATTATACCCCCCTACCTGCAGTATCCCCTGGTGTGGCATGCTGACGGCCGGAGCCTGCATTGGAGAAAATAGAGCACGTTAGCAAACGCCCATCCACCCAGCGCCTTCACAAAACAACAACCCTTTCCGGCCAAGCCGCGGCCGGTATTTCAGCCAAGCAGAACAACAATCCCCCCGCCCCACCCTGACACGATCTCGGAGGTGCATCAGCCACCCATACACACCACGAGCCTGGCAACAGCGGCATTTTCCTGGCCAGGCCACGGCCGGTACTCCAGCCGAGCAAAACAGCAATCCCCCCACCCCACCCCGACACGATCTTGGAGAAGCTACAACCGCCCATGCACAACACGAGCCCAGCAACAGTGGCTTCTTTCCCGGCCAAGCCATGGCCGGTACTGTAGCCGAGCAGAATAGCAATCCCCCCGCCCCACCGACGCCATCACCACCGGCACGGTGCCCGCGGCGCTCACCTGAGGGTACCGATGCCATGGGAGCAACTGGCGGCGGGGGGCCCCGACGCAGCACTTCACATACCCCAGGGGCAACACATCACATTCCATCCAATCGAATGTACTGGGCTTGGGAACGCTTTGGGCGTATATTCTACCTGCGTGACAGACAACAACGATTTGAAGGTGCACATGGATATGCCACGGGGGTGACCAGCGTGCACTGCCGAATCCATCAAAGACCCAGGCAATCGCACCCCACGTCCGCCATGCATACCCGTTGCGCACTCAACCACGCGTCTGGCCGTCCGGTCCGGGAACGGGACCCGCTCTACGGCTGTTATCCATCACCTTTGCCAAAGTACAGGCCTCTGGGATTGTCCGTCTTACAGAATTTCAACGGAACGGTATTGGAATTTCTGTACTGGTGTTCAGCGTGTTTCATAGGTGTGTGTTGCTCCGTAAACTTTGATGGAATTCTGTCGACCTCTGTGATTTGGTCAGCGGTTCCGTTATGGGGGGCCTGTCCTCTGTTGACGCCCGCAAGGATTCCGTAATACGTGGTTCCATTCTGTAAGGTTGTGTGGATCTCTGTAGCCGTCTATGCTGACGTCAGTATGGCCCCGCCAGTTTCTGTTAGACAATTTTTCTCTCTGTGGCCCGCTCGCGGATTCCGTTGACTGTACGGAATTTTAACGGAGCCAACCAAGTTCTGTTGTGGACGGACAGAAGGGGCCACCTTTAGTATGCCTTAAGTAAGGCTGTTGTGCCCTATCAATGGCCACTGCCAAGCCACGGGCATTCGGATTGTTATAACCCTCCAAAGGCTTCCGAATCTATACCCCAAGAGCTAAGGGACTCTTTGGGTGTTGACCATAGTTCAAATAGAACGGGGTCTCTTGGGTGGAACTATTTTTCGAGTTGTTCATTGCAAACTCGGCCATGGCTAACAGTTCATCCCACGCGTCATGGTCAGAATGCATATAACTGCGTAAGTAATCCTCCAGAATCCAATTCATGACTTCGGTCTGGCCATCCGTTTGTGGATGGTACGCAGTGCTCATGTTGAGCTGAATCTTCCACCTCTCAGCCAGGTACTGGTAAAACCTGGAAGTGAACCGAACGTCTCTGTCGGACACTATTTGAGAGGGGAGACCATGGTGCCTTATCACATTTTGCACCAACAGGTCAGCTGCTCCTTCTGCGCAGAGCTCAGTGGTCGTGGTTGCGAAGCGCACCATTTTGGTCAGTCTATCAACGAACACGACAATAGCATCATGACCTCCCTTAGTTTTTGGCAGTTGTGTAATGAAGTCCATGGACAATTCAGTCCATGGCTCCTCAGGAATGCCCAGAGGCTGTAATAAGCCTGGGGTCTTTTAACGAGAGTACTTAGCCTGTTGACAAACCAGGCAAGTATCAACATATAGTTGTATTTCTCGTCGCATTCCTGGCCACCAGTAATGCCTCTGGACCAAGTCCAGGGTCTTGGCTTGACCAAAGTGCCCTGCACTTGGATGGTCATGAGCCAACTGGCAGATCTTAGTCCGCAGACTGACTGGTATATATACCTGTTTGCCTCGCAGCCATAACCCGTCTGTACAGCGCATCTCTTGCTGTTGTTTTACAGACGCAGGCTGGGGATCTTGGCCATAGGCCCGACGGATTCTGGAGGCTACATCCTCTGCCTCTACCGTCTTTTTCTTATCTCCCTGCTTGTGTATTACTCTTAAACCACAAACAATCAGTTGACTTTTCCTCCTGGCTTCCCGTTCGTCAGGAGATGGAGGGATGCGAGAGAGTGGATCAACTACATTCTTTCGCCCTGGGCGATATTCCCAGTCAAAGTCAAACTGTTATAAGATTTCAGACTACCTAGCCTATCTTTGGCTCAGTTGTGGTTGTGACTTAAGGTAAGTTAATGGACAATGGTCTGTCACCAGTTTGAAGCGTGTCCCTTCAAGACAACACCTCCATAACTGGACAGCGTGAATAGAAGCCAATGCTTCTTGGTCTGTCACACTATAGTTCAACTCCGCCGGAAGGAACTTTCTGCTAGCGTAGCAGATTGGATGATTATCTTGTATCAGAACTGCTCCCACCGCAGTCTGAGAGGCATCTGCTATGACCTCAAAAGGCCTCTCCGGGTCTGGCATCTTGAGCAATGGAGCTATTGTTAAACACTCCTTTATATGCTCAAACGTCTCTTGACATTTCGCTGTCCACTCCCACTTACCATTCTGTTTGGTCAAGTCTGTCAAGGGAGTAGCCATTTTCGAATAGCCTTGTATGAACTTTCGAAAATAGTTTGCCAGCCCAAGGAACTGCTGTACATGCTTTACGCATTGTGGTACAGGCCAATTCTTAACCTTTTTGATCCCTTCGGGATCTGGGCGTATACCCTCTTGAGACGCCACATGTCCCAGGTAGGAGATCTCCTCCTTGTTGAATTGACATTTGTGCATGCGACAATACAACTTCTGTTGTCTTAACACTTCCAACACCTGTCAAAGGTGTTTAAGGTGTTCTTCAGCAGTTTGGCTAAACACGAAACTGTCGTCCAGGTAAACCAAAACGTGTTTGCCAATTTGATCACCAAATATATGGTGCATCGTTTGCTGGAATATCGCTGGGGCATTCGCAAGTCCAAAAGGAAATACCTTGAACTCGTAAAGGCCCAACAGCGTCACAAAAGCCGTTTTGGCACAATCGGCCTTGTCAATCCGAAGTTGATAATAACCTTGCTGCAAGTCTATAGCCAAAAAGATCTTGGCCCCTTGCAGTTGATCCAAAAGGGTATCTATTCGTGGGATTGGCCACTTATTCTTAATCGTGGCTTTATTTAGTGCTCGATAGTCGATGCACATTCGGAGGCTGCCATCTGGCTTTGGTACAAAAAGTACTGGAGCCCCAAATGGGCTACTGCTCTCCGTGATCAGTCCTTTTCTCAGTAGGTTATCGACCTGTGATCTGATCTCGTCCATTTCCTTTGGACTATACCGGAAAGCTGGTCGCTTTACCGGTTTAGTTCCCTCTTCTAGGGGAATCGTCAAAGCCACCACCTGATCGGGTGGAAGACCAGTAGGGAGTTCATCAGGAAAGAGATCCTTGTGCTCCTCCAATAGGGATGTAATATGTGCAGGATTCACCGCGTGGGATGTGGTCTTGCGACCTGTGGTGGCCGAAGGGCCTGGTGCATCCCCCTTAGGGAGATCGCCGACCCGGCGAACCAAAACCAAATGGAGAAGAGAACCCTGCTGGTAGGCGCGCTGAGCATATCGCAGTCAACACAAATGACCCAACCGGCGAGCAGGAGAAGGAGAGCCGGAGGGTTTTGTGGAAAACTACGAAGAGTGATTTCACGTCCACGGGAAACCACACGGATGTGGCCCTGACGATAATCAATGACACCGGCGTGCTCATAGAGCCAATTGTTGCCGAGAATGATGTCATAATCGTCAGAGAGGTCAATGACCACACAGCGAACGGTGTCCTTGTAACCCTGAATGGTTAAGGGGACATCCACGACTCCCAAAGAAGGAAGGGAGGAGCCGTCCGCTAGGAGGACTTCAGCCTCGGTCAGAGAAGGGTCCACATGTGGGGGTGTGGAAAACTATGTAGGATCCACAATACAACGAGTAGTGCGTGCCAATCGCTGAAGGCGATTCAAGCAATGCAGCTGTCGATTAGATGTGGATTTCGGATGTTTAGGCGTTAAGCCTAACCGACGGCAACAGGTCGGGTTGATATAGGCAGTGCCAGTTGCCCCCATGTCAAAGAGGATGGACGCTGGTTGATGCCCAACCTGACCAGTAAAAGTCAAGCGAGGATGGTCTTGGGAGACCTTCCGGATGCGGTATCCTGCTGCCCCCTCAGGGGGTTGATAGTAGACATTGACTGGCCAAGGAATACCAGGCATTTCCTAGCGGCCATTCCGGTCCACATCCGGTTGTGTGAATAACCGGGTACCCTTTGGGTAATGGATAAGGGTGCGCAGCCGGCGCAGCCTAGTATCGTTAGTAAAACTCCGCTTGCGGGTAGAAGGATGCATGCTCCTACATGCTTGGGAGCCTTTGCTCGTTTAGCAAAGTAGTGAGCTAAGAATGGCTTAGCATTCTTGAAAGGTGGATTAATCCACACAAATTCGTGAGATAATGGTTTCTTCACGAAACTGGTATCTTGTGAACAATATCGCGCACAAAGTGCGTTATCCCCACTGGGGTTAGCACATGCGTTTAGTGTAAACTGATGGGCAACCAAGGATTGAATGTGGTTGAAGTGCACAGGTTTCAACATGCGATCAGAGTGATCCATATCACTGTGCAGACCCTTCCGGGTTTTTCCAGTCTGAGCATGTGTGACACGAGTTTTCACCACATCATTCGCAGCAGCTTGCAAAGTGCTCAGTTTAGGAACTGGAACCACTAGTGCCACATTATATCTCACATCCAATGGTGCTGACATCAGTTTTGCACTCTTCACATTATGTTTCCGTGCTGCCAAACAAAATGCACGTGAAACTGTATGTGAGGATCTCGCAGAATGGCCAGGGCATACTGGCATC
This sequence comes from Ostreobium quekettii, assembly GCA_905146915.1. Taxonomy (NCBI): domain Eukaryota; kingdom Viridiplantae; phylum Chlorophyta; class Ulvophyceae; order Bryopsidales; family Ostreobiaceae; genus Ostreobium; species Ostreobium quekettii. The sequence goes on along the minus strand of CAJHUC010001265.1, from coordinate 42,539 downwards.
ATGGGCAACTTCCCTCGGCTTGGACAGTCACCCGTGGAGAGGTGGTCGGCGGTGTATGGTTTAAAACATCTAAAGCACCGGCCGGCTCTTTTGAGAACCTCCACCGTAGTGTCGCGTAACTGCGACCTGTCGATGACCATCTTGCCTTCCATGGGGTCGCGTATGTCGGCCAGCGGCTCGTAAACATGCTCTCTTGGGGCCTGTGATTCATTAGCACGAGAATGTTTATAAACCACTCCCCCGCGACCTTTCGGCCTGTTATTCAAAATGGGCTTTCCCCGATTGTCCACTTTCAAAGCGTGGTGTTTTTGAATAATCCGATTAGGGGGAAGTCGATTATTCATGCTTGGTTTGCCATTTCGGCCTTCATTTTGACGAGCTCCATATGCCTTATATTCTTGGTCATATGTGGGACCAACTTTATACAAATGAACCCGCAGGCTGGCGTATGTGGTCCATTGCTCATCGTCTTTGTTCAATAAACATTTTCTTTTTATGTCTGGACGAAGTCTATTATGTAATGCATGCAACTTGGAAAAGTCATCAAGTTCATTTTCACACTTGAGAAACATTTGTTCTAAGAGCTACATGTATTTGATTGTATCGGGACCCGAAGTCCCTGCTTTTGTAAAGGCTGCAATTTCAGACCTTATAACAAAGTCTGAACATTTGTGATCAGAAAGTGTCTCCATGCCATATTTAAACTGTTCCCATGATAGTTGGAATTCTGGCTGTGAGAGCACTTCTGCATCAATTGTAACCCCCCATAGGTATCCCAATTGAGCAAGTAGGCTGTGTTTTACGGACTCCTCAAGAGTATTCAGTGCGATCCAACCCTATTGAGATCGGGGTGCCACAGTGGTTTTGAAATACATAACAATTTCTTGTAACCACTTGGTCAAGGCCTGCTTGTCCTCATTCCACTTTGGGGGTTTCATGCCTTGTGTATTCATCTTAGGCATGCTCACCTGAAGTTCCCTTTCGGGTTGTAAGTACACAGGGGCGAAGGGCACTCCTTGCGCCACCGTCAAGTACCCCTGGCCCATGTATCCAGGGCCCATGGGGTCATAATCGGCTGGCAGCGGTGGTGGCCCTTCAATGGCCCTTGGCAGCTCCTCAGCCACTGCGGCATATTGTTGCTGATGCTGGGGCTTAGGTGCCTGCATGTAGCTTGGGGGGTGCCCATACACTCCTTCGAACTCCTCCAACTCCACTGGATAGGAGGGCTCTTCAAAGGATTGTGCTGGGACCACCTGCTGCCTTGGGGCGATGACCGCCTGCTGCGCCCTTCCGGGCTGATATACCCTTTTGGGTTGATGTACCCTTCCGGGTTGCTGATACTGAGGAGCCTGATAGGCCGCCGGATCTTGGGCAAATGGAGACATCTCTTGTAGCCTCTGAATTTTCTGCTGCGTAGATGGCAGCGGAGGCTGCATTCCCCTTGGCCCCGACTGGCCCATCGTAAAGGGCATCGCCGGTTATCTTGGCGCCATTTCTGGCTGAGCCACTGGACGAACCGGTGCTGAGGGGCCAGCCTGCATCCTAGGGCCCATCTGTACCCTTACGGGCTCCTCTTCTTATAGCCATCGGCCAGTGCTATGCACGGCCCGCCATTCTGTCGCCGCCTCCTGACTTCCGGGCACGTAGATACCCAGCGCAGTCTGTTGCGCATCGAATAACCCGCGTAGTTTAGCGGGAATGCGCTGCAGTGCAGCTACTGGGACCTCTGCCCTGTATGGCGCCCGACCTCCCCTCGGGTGGTAGTACCCTTTGTAGTACACACCACCGAATGGGTCATGAAACGCCCACAGTGTATCCCAGAACCCATGGGCATCCTGTATCACAGGGGCATGCACCACGGGAGCTGGTCTTTTGGGCATTTCATAGGGCACCTAAGGTCGGCCTTGCTCTTTTTCGAGCTGCTGTGATCGGCGCTGCTAGTATCCTGGACCAGGCTTCCCAGGCAGATACTTGATGCCACTGGGTTCCTGTCTAGAACTGCTCTCACCCGGGGAGGTTCCCTTGGCCTGTCGGCCTGCACGTCGAGACTCCTGAAATTGCAGGAACTCGACGTAATCCTCTTCCCCCATCACAGCCAGTAGCCGGGCAGTCTTATCAGCTTTTGCCCTCGCCTTTTCCAAGGCTGTCTCCTGCCTTTGCACAGCAGCATAAACCTCCTTCCTCTCCAGAGGAATAGGTTCTGCCGGCTCCCCTGCTGAACCGAGATACACAACTTTGTCATGTCTAGCAGAATCTCCAATTTCTGCACATGTACGCAAGTGTGTTTTCACAGCAAGGTGACTGGGAGACACTGCATCGGCAATGTTACCTGGAACTGCTCTCTGAGTTCCTTGAGGTTCCTCCCTTGCCTTTCCAGGCTGCATATGTGCCTTTTCAGACTGATCCTTTGCCTTTCCAGGCTTCTTCTTCTCCTTAGAAGACGTGGCCTCCTTGGGGACGATAGTCTTCTCAACTAGAGGCGGTGTCTTTACAGGCCTTGGAGGGGCGAATTGAGCGGGGTGGGTAACCCCACTGTCGCTTCCACTCGACTCATCAGCCCATCTGGCCGTCTACCATAGCTGGGCCCTCTCAAGCTCAACGAAAGCTTTCGCTTGCTGGGCCGGATCCAGCTCATCGGCCACCGGCTTAGCCTCAAGGCGCTGTGCCTTTTGGCTGCCTCTTGCAGCGAAAAACCGCCTGATGTCAGCCTTGCGCTGGCGTTTGTGAGCTCTCTTCCACTCATATTTTTGCGGATTTAACTGCCGATCCCACTCACATCACAAAGCTTTCAGCTCCCTGCGCTGGCTGGCTTTTCGCGCCTTTTGCTCGTCCAACTTCCTCGCACGAGCGAACCGATCCCGGTTTCGCATATGCCATCTCTCTTTTTCCATTCTATGCACTTGCACCCGCGTCGACATATCTCCCGGCAATGGGGAAGCGCATGATGAGAACGACAATTCCGAGATCTCCTCCCACCGCTTGTGGGAATCATTGGGATCCATCCTTTCTAGGCTTCCCTCGCTCAGATCCTAAGGCTCGGGGATATGTCTGAGCGCGAAGGCCATTTTTTCCGGCCAATTCTTGTCCTCTCTAGCAATTTGATCTGCCATTCCAGGACCATACCACCTCTGGATTCTCACCAATCTCGCGGTGGTTAGCTTTTCTCAAAATCTTTTGGCGACCATTTGCCAACCTTCATCCAACTCGTCCACAAGATCACTGTGGAACTTAGTCCACATAGCACGGCATGGCGGTTGCCGGCTATAAGGAGTACCAGTGTCCGGAATAAATTCCAGCACCCTAGCGCTCTCTCCCAGTCCCCACTCCGGTAATGCGGGTCTCTGGGGGCTCTACTCATGAACTTTCGGCCTTTCTGGACTAGGTCCACATACAGCGCGAGCGCTTTCTGTGAGCGACTCGTCACTGCTCTGCTCCGGTTTACTAGGTGTCCTTATGTGCACCTGTGACCTGACCCTTGGCTCATGGGTCTCGACCTTCCGGCCTCCAATCTCCGTTATTTGCCCAACGGGCTGGACCTTCCGGCCTTTTTTCTCACTCGTCCAAATTTTTGGCACCGTCTCACCTGGTGACGGGCTCTTCCGCTTGGGTCGCTGTTTGCCAACGATCTTCCAGTCACCCTCCGCTTCTGGAATCATCGGCATATGCGGCTCAGATGGACCAGTGCCCTTTTCGGGCTGCTTCGCTTGCTGAGCGACCTTCTCTTCCACCTCCTGAGCCCGCAGCTTTTGCTTCAGCAGGTGGTCGCTCAACTGGGCGACATGTTGTTCCGCGGTGGTCTTGGCCTCTTCCGCTTTGCGGCTCAGCTTTTTTGCCTTCCTCATGGCGATCTCGTTTCTGCGGGCTTCTTTCTTTGCCTTGTCCGCTTCGATTCCGAGGGTGAGGATTTTCTCGGCGATCTCTTCGTCCCTCTTCACCCTCGCTTGTTGAGCCGCCGTGGCCGCCATTTTCTCCAGAAGCTCCATGATGCCTGGTGCCTGCAGCAGGGCCGCCACCATCCCCGGTTCTGGCGCCTCCTCTTCTGGAGCTTCTTCCGCCTCGGCCATGGGCTGGTCGTCTCCTTCCAGCTCATCTTGTCGCGACGATGGGCTGGCTATGTCCTTCCGGGCTTCTTCCTGTCCCTGCCCATTCCGGGCTGTAACGTCCTCACCGACCGAACTGGTCGGCGTCCCCTTCCGGGGTGTCTCTTCCTCGCCCGACGATTCGGGCGTGCCCTTCCGGGCTTTGGGATCCGTCTCCTTAGCCTCCATAGAGGAGGCCGAGGAAGGGGCCCGGTGTTCCTGGCTCACTCGTCCGCCCAGGCGGAAGCGTGGTAGCCACCCCCAAGTGGCTCCAAAACCAAATGATACGTGAAGTCTGTGGGTGTGGGGTTCCTGCCCTCTTTGAGCCATGGACCCGCCTCGCCGGGCACCTAGGTCCTTACAGGGACCTAGGCGGGACCACCCCTCCTACTCCCGTATCCTAATACCTAGAATGGTTACCATGGGTTGAGGATTGTTATCTTGGGCAGGGCATCCCCCACACCAAGAACCATTAGTAGGGCGTCCCCCACGTCAGGCCGGTGCGTGTAACACACCAACTTGGCGGCCTAGATTCACCCCACCTAGGAATCTTGAGTGGGCCGAATTAACTCCCGAGATTTCCTAGTGTGCTGAGGATGTGCCAGACAAAGAGCAGTATGTGGTAGGCTCTAAGTTGGCGACCCAGGCTGGACACTGGTGTAGGTCCCAAGTTGGCGGCTCAGGTTGAGATACAGAGCAGACTAGTGCAGGCCCCAAGTTGGCGGCCTAGGTTGGATATCTGAGGCAGGCCCCAAGTTGGTAGTTTCAGATCAAGATCTGGATGGTAGGACGAGTTGCAGAGTACACCACCTTCATGGCTACCCATCCTGACCACACTGTCTAACTATTCAGTGGGTTAGTAGGGTGCCATTACACCTAACCCCCTAGTGAGGGAGTCCATGTGTGGCTCCAAGGGCCATTAGGGTGTCAGTACACCAGGTTCTAGGTCCATAGTGTGCCAGTGCACCAGACCCGAAGTGTGGTTGGGGTAACTTAGAGGGCCTCTTTCCACATTAGGGTGCCACGGTGTACCAGTGGAGAGGGAAGACTGGGACATCTTCCCAGTGAGTGCGGTCGTAGAAGGCTAACCCTGCCAGGTCGTGGCATACTTGGTTCAAGCCGCCGGGGGCCCTACGATGCACTAGGGGGGTGCAAGTAGACTGGTATAGATGGGACATCAACCAAGTTCCACCTCTGAGTTACCTGGGTTGTATATGTGCCCACTTTAAGTGTGGCGTCAGCCCTGAGGTGTCCTGGTAAGTGAGGCTATTAGAGGCCATTCCTGGGTGGTCTTGTCCCAGGCAAGGGGCAACCGGTTTCGGTTGGCTGTGAAGCTGGGACTAGACTAGTTGAGGGCTCATCGACACTGCCCCCAAAAAGGTTAGGGATTTGTCCTTGTCCGAAGTATATGGGTAAGATTGTAGGGAATCACTAGTTGATTACCTTCTGATCAGTCTGACCGACTGGTGGAAAAAGGGTCACTCTGAGCGAGATAGGGACTACGTCTTGGTCTATAACCAGGATTGTGAGGTTCCGTGAGCCTCTGACTACACCGGCATGTCTACCAATTTGCAGTCCATAGCTCATGGATGATTCTTTTGTGTCCAGTGGTATACAGTTGATAGGGATTTTATTTGCATTTATATGACACCATATTGCAAGGATTCAGTGGATTATAGGGTTGCTATCATTGTTGAGTAGTGCATGAGTACCCATGAGGGGATAGCACACTCAAGCAACCAAGTCGTATCCCATGAGATAGACTAATACCATGTTGTGGGCAGAGTGGAGAGGCACATATTTATATTTTTGTTGATTCATTGTTATTGTTGGACTCCTGCACCTGTGCAATAGCAATGCTCCATATATTCTTTACACAAGGAGGTCGGTCTTTGACATCCCCCACATGCACATGTTGTTATTGTTCCACCCGCAGACATGGTGTATGATGGAGTTGGTCATTGTTGGGATAGTCATAGGAGATCAGAGGAGGCCTAGGGTGGCTACATAGCACCCACTGTGTTGATTCAAGGGCGGCTGGTCATCTGGACCAGGACGCAATTTGGCATTACTGCCATGTAGGATTGACGCAAACCTGAGTCAGTGTCAGGTTAACATATCGGTATCCTTTTCGGACTCTAACCGGTATAGTAGCATCAAGTGATCAATGGCTTGGCTAGCCAGTGAGCCAGTGCCACTTTGCTCAATTTTGGTTTGATGCGTCTGTATGATTGAGGTAGTGGTAGACGCAGGGTGGAACATGCCTGGCTAGGCACTACACAGAACTAAAGCCCATCCGCAGTCTCAGGAGATGTGACATCCAAGCATGAGGGAGCCAATGCTTTAAAGTCTCATGCCCCATTGGGAGGGACCCCAGAGATAATATCTCCATCCAGGATATTATCCTGGGAGTGGGATGCCTTAACTGATGAGGGACCCCTATGTTGCAGATTTAGTAGATAGAGATTGTTCCAGCTTCATTGTTGTGGGCAGCCTCAGACCCAGGAGCCGGATTTAGGACCATTGCTTGGTAGGCTTTTAGCAATGGTATATTGCACATATGTGCTAGAGTTTGTTGACATTGTGGTCTTGTTGGTTCTGCACATAGCCAGTAGTTCTAAGCATGCCACCAATTCATATTGTATATCATAATGTGTCATTGTGATAGTACACTCATGAGTGTTGAATACATGGGGTAGTATGAGGGCATGTTATATGATTTCAACTCAAACTTAATTAAGAGGAATATGACAGGAACAACTGGTCGATTCCATGAGACATAAGGTTATCCTCTTGAGAATCCTTATTTGAGTTCACTGTTAGGAGGATTGTGAGGATGGTAGCAGTGAAGGGATGTCATGATACTCCCATACCAGGTTATCAGTAGAAACCTGTCCTGTGTCAGCACTCGATTTTATCTCTCGTGGCAGACAGTTGCAGGCCCCAGGTGCATCTGGGAGCATTTGACTGGTACACTTAATTTTCTAATTGGAGAATATGAGTACTCGGCTAGCAGTGAGCCATGTAGACATCGTGTAGACATCGCCGAGGACGGTCGATGCACCCCAGGGGGGAAGTAGCTAGACATTGCTGGATGTAGTAGGGAGCCAGAGGACAGAGATAGCTTCTGTTGGCATGGTCCCCCCTTGGCCGCATCCAAATACCCTGGCCCGCACTCTAGGGTCTCTTCGATGGAAGCGTGGTCGTCCTCGGCTGGACGGCGTGTCCTGTGCTCTCTCTTACCCGTGGATGATGGCCCCTCTATGCGGTCCCGTCCGAGGCGCGCAGTTGCTGTGCTCGAGGAGGCAGGGAGATAGTGTGTTCCAGAATGATCAAACTACAATCGGCACCACCGCCAGGCGCTCTTACATGTGGCGGCCAATCTCATCAAAGTCACCATATTCATTAAGCATCTCCATTTTAGCCAAACCCGTTTTCCGGCTAAAGGCTTCGCTACGCTCAGCCCTTACGCACAAGTTATTCTGGCCTGCTCCACTTTGCTCCGCATACAACCTCCACAACTTTGGCGACGGGCCGAGCTCCGCTCGGCAAAATAAGAAACCAACGGGTCATTACCACAACTTCCAGTCTCAACATCCTCATCTTCAAGTACAGACACACAAGGTCAAAATCGGTGGATGGTTATAGAGGATAGCAGACCTGTTCACTTGTAAAGTGGTTAGCAGTGATGGGTAGAGCTAGCACCGATGATCTATATTTAGTGTGTATTGTGGGCTGATGATTACTTGAGTGCATGATGGTATTGGAGGATATTGGTCATATACACATTCTTGGATAGAGAGGTGATCGATGGTCGCTATGTATTCGTAAGAGGAAGTGCCCATCCCCCAGTCGTTAAAAATGGGGGCGCCCTGTGCATTAATCGAATTTCCTCCGGGCCCATAATAGGAGGTCGACCGAGAGCGCCCATAGTACATTTTGTTGTATCGATGACTATATTGGAATCCCAGGATGATGACCCATATTAGATTAGTGGTACTCTGTGATGTGTCTGGGTATTGAGGTAGAGGCCACTTGGTCACACTCGAGGAGTCCTTTCTCGATTGCAGTCAGCAGTTGAGATTGTACCTGTATCGAAATTGAGGCATATTGAGTTGGATTAGAGGAGATTGCTTTGATGACGGTTGGACATTTTGGCTGTGTGGTTGATATTGAGATTGATGGTTGTGACATGAGAAGGCTCATATCTGCTCCCATGTTAATAATTATGGCCACATTTGGCTGGGCCCAGATAGGAAGACAATCGGACAATGGCACCAAATGTCTGATTGAGGAATTTTTTTGAGGATACTGGATAGTTTTCATAATATCCTATAGTGAGACTATCCCGGCTGAGGTTACAGACGGGAAGGAAGTGGACAAAATTTGTTGATTTTATCTGTCATTCTTTTATAAACTCTGGATCCAGGAGAGAGGTAAAATAAAAACGAGCTATAGACACCTCTATTTTTTTTGAGAGAGCAATTGCGGCTATTCATTTTGATTCCATGGTGTTGGGATTTTGTTGACTCAGTATAGTGGTGCATGATTTGTATGATTGGAGACTCTAGATCATTGATGGTGATAGCGGGCTGGCCACAATGTTTACCTAAAAGGATTGTTGTGATTAGCGCCGGGTGATAAGAGTTTCCTTGATTATTTCATTGTCTTCAGATCTAAATGGAGTTGAGTTTTATTCAGTCCTTGAGACAGGAGGCTTAGTGCTGGTAAGACTGATAGTGGTATGGGACACCGGAAGTTGAGGCCAGACCAATGTTTCACTGATTGATGATTGGGCTGAGATAGATAGAGGGCTATGATTGACCAGTGCAGTAAGGAGCCGAGAAATCTTTTATTGGGATACTTTATCATGGTGGATATAGAGATGGAATGACTAAGGTACACTGCAATTTCAAAAAGGAAAATATACTTTGGAGAGATTCATCTGAGGGATTAGGACAGAGAGGATTATTGCGAGTGAGCAAAGCGAGCAGAGCTTTATAGAGCAAAATTGCGGTTTTGGCTGACCGCACGCCGCCGGCCGCGCGCCGCCGGCCGCTCGCCGGGCATGCACCGCCCCCTCCCCGGGCTTCCTGGCGCCGCGCGTGGCGCGCAGCGCCCGCGCCTGGCTTGGGCGTGAATAAAGGGGGGGGGGCGGCGGGACACCTCTGGTGCCATACGCCGTGTGCACGTGGTCCCTTTTTCGCGTCACGCGCGGCCGTTACGCGGCCTGTCGGCCTGGGCTTAGGCGTGACTAAAGGGAGGGGGGGTCCGGGACACCTCTGGTGCCATGCGCGTGTGCGCGTGGTCCCTTTTCATGTTACGCACACGGCCAGTACGCGGTTTGCGTAACCGCTACGGTGGGCCTCCCAGGTCCTGCACCTGCGCGCAGCGCACGTTGGCGCACGGCGCGGACGCCGGCCGTGCACACACTGCCCATCACCGGGCTTCCTTGACCTGCGCATGGGGCACGTGCGGCACAGCGCACGGCATGGCCGCTGACCGCCCACTCACGCCCATTCCCCCTGGCTTCCTTGACCGGCGCCCGGCCCGCCGCATTGCAGCCGATCGCCCACTCACAATCCATCCCCCCTGGCTTTCTTGACCGGGGCGCCGTTTCCATAACGTCCGGTGGGCCTCTCAGCCGCTGTGTGATCCTGCACCAGTATGCGGTGCACGGATGGCGCACGCCGCGGGCGCCGGCCGTGCACACGCTGCCCGTCCCAGGCTTCCTTGACCAGCGCGCGTGCGGCGCAGCGCGCGGCATGGCCGACGACCGGCTGCTCATGCCCTATTCCCCCGGCTTGCTTGCCCGGCATCCGGCGCACGGCATGGCCCCGATCGCCTACTCGTAGTCTAACCCCGGGCTTCCTTGACCGGCGCGCATGCGGCCCAACGCGCGGCATAGCTGCCGACCGGATGCTCACGCCCAATCCCCCCGGCTTGCTTGCCCGGCGCCCGGCGCACGGCATGGCCCCGACCGCCCACTCGCAGTCCCACCCGGGGCTGCCTACACCGGCACGCGAAACGCGGGCGCCGCGCGGGGTGAGCGCACCCCGGCTCCCGCCGGCTTCTCCCGGGATTCCTCCGTTCCCGCCTGGGCGCTGGTGGCATAGCGCATGACTAAGGGGATAAAGGAGGGGCGGGGGGCGGGACACCTTTGGTGCCATGCGCTGTGTGCGCGTGGTCACTTTTTCGCGTTACGCATGCGGCAGTTACAATGTCTAACTAACTTTCGTGCAAAATGTCGGTAAGGGGGTCACGGAAAACCATAGAACATGCATCCTCTTCTTTTTTTGTGCACTCAGAAATGGCGATGTTGCGCACAAATTTCCTTGTTTTCTGACGGCCAATCTTGAGCACAGCCGTTTTGCCCAAAAAAACACATAATTGCAATGTTGCACACAAGTGCAGCCTTTTGGGCCTTACCGACATTTTGCACGAAAGGCTGTTGTCTGCGTTACAAAGCATGGGTGGGGGGCTCCGGGACCAGCGTTGTGCGTACCCTTGACCGCTGACTAGCAAGCGGGGGAGGTGCGGTGGGTAGCGTGAACCCAGGCGGCGCTTGGGCGAGTGGCCGGCGGTGGCGTTTGTCATCGCCTATGGCATGGGCTCGAGTCACATTTGGGGGGGGGGAGAGGAGAAGGCGGGGGGAAGTGGGGTTTAAGGGGGGCCACATCGAAAAATCTGTTGATGGCAATCGACGCAACTCTACGATGTTCACTTTGACCAAGCTAGGCAGCCGCTTTGAAGTGCCTCTTGGCACCTCTTGGCCATAGACTAGAACGGGTGGCAGTTTAGGAAGGTGGAGGTGGGGGGTGGGGGTGGGGGGAGCAGGCATGTTCGAATTCGAAAATTGCATCCTTGGCGATTGACCCAACGGGTCGATCGCCGTGGACTTTCGCTTCAAAGAGGCTTGGCGGCCTCACTGCAGCACCTTGAGGTGCCTCCTTGGCCGCCGACTGAAAGCGAGTGGCGTTGGGATGTGGGGTGGGGTGGGGTGTGGGGTGTGGGGTGTGGCGGGGAAAGGTCAATTCTGTTTGGTGCGATCGATCCAACGGGTCGATCGCCGTGACCTTTCACTTCAGAAAGGTGTGCTGACTCCTTAGGGCAGGCGTCCTAGAGCACAACCTTGACACTCGCTGACGCCCATAAGAAAGTGTTTGGGGTTACGGGGTTTGGGGTTTAGGGTGCCACATTTGCAAGTTTGCAAGCTTCCTGCGATTTGGCACACGATTTGCAGCAAAAGTGTGTGTGCGTGTGCACCACTCGAGCGAGCATGTTTGCGGGAGCAATGTGTATTTTCAGTAGATATATACCAATCCCTAGATGGACAACTGGCTCATAAGTTGTCTATTTCTATATTAGACTTGTCAGGTAGTGGACAGTCGGATGCTTCTGGTCGACCGGCAACACACTTAGTGTACAAGTAGATAGCACTCATGCTGACCTACTGTATTCGGACATAGGTCATAGCATTATTTCATTTTTGCGTTTTCAAGATGAACACCAGTGTACATCCGACATGGTGATGGGAGAGACCTGACTTGGAGATTTTTGAGATGAGCAACTATAGCAGTGATACTAAAGAGGTCCCGATAGCAAGAAGGTCCGTTGATTTTCTTGTACACAAGAACATATCCCAAAATTCCATAGAGGGATTAGACAGATGGTTAGTGAAGTATACCTAAGGTGACACTAGCTTTGCAGTTAGGTCAACCATCATGTAGCCTATAGAGGACATTGATTTCAGTCTTGTTTTCAAGGGCAAAAACTCCCCCCAGGGGGAAGTAATGTTGTGGAAATATATGGGGGTCGAGAGAATTATGACCATTAGTCTTGATTGGTTGGCAATCTATAGGATTAGACCCATTATTTGGATTCTTTGTGATCTCTAGATATTCGTAGGCTTTTTCTTTGTCTAAATCCCCCCCAGTATACAACAATTTATGGCCTAGGGAAATCCCTGTACTTAGGGGATAGGCCGTGGGGGTAGACTGGGCTGCGATGTATCGATAGTGGGTCCGATACGGGGGTATGCCGGGTGATACAGTCGTGATATGCTGATGTGCATTGTGTGGTGTCTGTGTGATGGGTGGTCGGACCTTAATGTGGCCGGCCACCAGTACGTACACGGGGGTGCATTGCTCCCCGTTCTGTTACCCCGTTTGGCTCACTGCCGCGTTTCGCACGGGCCTCGCGGCCCGGGGAGCAAGCTGTCTTGCACCCCGCCATCTTCGAACAGCAGGACTGCCCGATCCCAGAACGCAAGAGGGCCCACCGCACAACGAACGAGCGAGCACCCCGGTTATGCCCGCCGGATTTGGCGGAAGGGCCATCGGCCCATTGGGTGCAGGCGGATGAAGTGGGATGCGCGTGACAAAGGGGACTAGTGAAGGCCATCGAAAAGGGCCCTGCAACATTGATGCCTAAAATTCCCACATGTCCTTGCTTCTCTTCAATATTATATCATATCAGTAATATTGTTATTCATCAAACCGCAGCCCGTTTCCCTTAAAATGCACATGACCAATATTGAAATGAACAATTATTCACTAATGCATCTCACAACCTCCAAACAACTTCCCAATTTTGCTCCATGACTCAATGCACAGTCTGCCATCCATTCTCCACTTCCTCCTCTTTCTTCACGTTAACCTCCCCGATGTCAATGTAGTCATCTTCTGAGTCATTCGCTTCATCATCCTTTGGCCCCAAGAAACCTTTATTTTATTGTATTGCCAATTCTTGCACGTCCGTCATCTCGACTCCGCCCTCCTCCGGGGCATCGCCCTCCTCCGCGCTTCTTGCTTCCGCTACTCCCAACACGCCCACCACTCCGTCCTGTGGCAACAACTCTGGGTCTTCCGCCATATCGAGGAGGCCGGCCCTTGCAAGTTGGTGGAGCTCCCACTCATGGGAGCCCCATGCTGCAACATCCTCGGCGGACACCCAACGCCATCCAGTGGTCACCTCCTCCGCCGCGGAGCACCCACATCCGTATGCAAAGGTGCATAGCCTTCACCTGCCATCCGTGGTGTAAGTCGGGTAGTTCTCATCTCCGTAGAAGTTAGGATCGTCTTCATGTCACTGCCATGCATATTCGAGCGCCCACGCCTCGAACCAATGGGCACTCCACTCGGTTTCTCCATCCCAAACCCATTTGCTGATTTTTTCCTCATAAAACGCCTTCCAATCGGTGGGTAGTTGAGTGCGCAAAGCCTATCACTCACTTGCTTGGGTATCCAGCTCCTTGTGAGCACTAAAACCGTCCGAAAACCAAGGCCCCTCGGTATAATCTTTGAAGGGCATCTCGCCGTTCACACCGATCCAAACTTTCGTTTTGGATATGGCCAGCAGTTCCCATCGCACCTCCCGCGAGCACAAAATGTAGCTCACCCGCATGCTTCCCGCACCCTCGGCCATGAAGGTCAGTGGGCCCTCCGACTTCCAAGCAAAAGGGTGCAGCATCTTCACTGCTCGATCACCCTCCGCGGCAAGCTAGGCACATTCTCGGAGAGGTGACCAAAGGCCACGGTCCCCTTCAACCCTGCGCCTGATGTTTTGGCACAGGGCAAACGCCCACGTGGGTGTGGGGACAGCGGCCAGACCATACGCCTCTAATCGAAGGCACAATGGCCACCTAGTTCGCCGTAAACGCCACCGCCAGGTATGTGGGAATGCTAGCCTCGCCCATGGGGACAGAAGCCTTTCTCCTTTCAATGTATCCACATGGTAGGCGCACAAACAAAGCCAGCCATAGCATTCTGAAGAGCGCGCTGTTCTCATCGACTTGGCATGTCCAAATGGGGCATCCATTCCCTGGCGTTCGCACCCATGTCTTCCTCTCCGCCAAAGACAACCATTTCAATGGGTGCACAAGGTTGGTTCCAGCCCCCCCGTTTTCTGTCGCCGTTCGAAGGGTTCCGGGATCCTGACTGCCACGCCACACTCTGCCTGCTTGGGCTGTCTCGATAGAGCTTGCGCACAAGCATAAACACCCGGGGCCCTCGGAGCCCAGCCTCACGCCTCCCGTATGGGATGCAGGGTCCCTTGGTGCGTCCCACAATTCCCTAGTACATTGGGAATTATGGAATGCACGAGCAGAGGTAGATAGTCACACTGCATGAGGTTGCAAGGAATTGTACGCCAAACAACTGTGCCATTTTTCCTTCCGACGTCTCATCCTTGGACTACAACCACCAGTCTCAATTATGGCTGACCGATGGTCCCAACTTGCACCGAATGGACACCAAACCACCGGAAATGGAGGTGTCCCGTTTCACTCAAACGACCCTCCATAATCCCAACGTGTTACTGCCATAATTCAAGCACTACTCATCAGGTCAGCGTGACAGGAACTTTACAACACATTCCTCGCTTCCTGTCAGCTTCCAAAAACGGCCTTAAGTATAGACTTACACACACTGAGCCAATTTTCTAGTGTTGTCCAAGCGCCCATGGCAACAACCTTCTGGAAACGTGGGGTCCAACAGTCACTTTGCAACTACTTGGCTAATACCAATGCGCTGTTTATGAGAGCAGCATACATTCTAATGTAAATGATCATATATCATGGCCATATTAACAGCCTGATGGCAGCCACCATCACAACGCTATTCTGGTCCATAACTTCCTCAATTTTCATCCAAATCAGTCCCCGTTTTTTCCAGTCAACTCCCATCAATTAGCTGCATACTCTGACAGAGTTTTGGCAGCATAATATCCACATTCCCGACTAGTTTTTTACCTAAAACTATGTCCCGACTGTCCACTATTTGTGCAACAAAACGTGCCATATTTTGGCCAAATTCTGGCAGCGTTTTCCCCAATTTGGGGTTGTTGTACCAAATTTGACGGTCTCCTAAACATCCGATTTCACAGGGCGAGTGACGCCTACCTCATTTCTGTCACCATAGCCTATTTGTTAATTGATTTGGCCAGGGATTTTCGGGTTATAACTGCTCACTACTACCCTTAGAAATATGTCTTTCAATCTGTTTTTCATAACGCCTTCTACACGCCTTGCCACTTCCTTAGATCGAGGCAGGTCCATCAGCATGCTTTTCTCGCTTTTCTAGCAACGCTTTGTGGCTGTCCATGTCAATGCTGACTGGTCTATGGTGTTGTGACACCCAGTCAATCGCCATGTGCTAATCATGAGCCAATCATTGGGTGACATGGCTTCATGACTAACGGCGAATTTAACATCTGTTGAAAGGTCCTTGCCTAAACCGTGGAGCACAGTACCGGCACGCCGGCGTGCCAAGGTGCGCGTGTTCAGGCTGTGGCGAACTTGGCTGGGAAGGCCCACAAGCGGCGCAATACAGCCGGGCGGCGTGCCAGAGGCGCCGATGCCAAGGGGTGTTTGCATGCCCTGAAACATTGTTGCCCAACATTTGTACATGTATTGCACATGATTATATATACAGTGTACACCCTTTCGCAAAGGGCCTTTGTCATTCACAAATTGTGAACTGCCTCGTATGACAAAAACTTGTTTTATGTGGTTGCATGAAGCAACTTGCATCCAAATGACTTAATCGACTTTGCCTCCTTCACGTCGCCTCGTTCACTTCCGCCTCTTGAAAATCGCCCCGTCACTCGTCCATACTCTCAATTTAAATGTAACAGTCGGGAATTTCCATCAACTCATTCGGATAGGACGGATGGATGGACACAAAAGATGTGCTTCTGTACAGTTGGTAGGGAAAAAGAAATCCGACCAGTCGGAGCTCGTCAGAAGTGCCAGAAAAAATGTAGGTCGGATGGAATAGGACAGAAATGACCGATTTTAGTAAAAGCCAAAGTTGGACAGATATCCGTCTTCGACACCTGGGTCGGAGAAGGACGGAGACGGAAACAAAATCCAGGAATTGGAGACCCCTGACCTTGACTACATGTTTGGTATTCATAATATCCACGTGCTGTGGGTTGAAGCTGTGCAGAACAGGAAAGTACGTGAGCACCCTCGCATCAAAGTTCCTTCCTCCTGGAATCAGTCTGATGCCAACCTCTGGTGCATACTGCAAGCTTTCAAGAGTATGACAGGATGCAACAAGAACAAAGGGGAATCGCTGTTGAAGAGAGAAAAAGCACAGAAAAGAGGTTGTTCTTCCAGCAAAATCCTAAAACATTGACAAGTGATAACAATACACCTGTCAAGACAGCTCCTTCAAAGGTCTATATCCAGTCAACTTCTCGCTGAGGCTCCACAATCTCTGGGCCACCACTTCCTCGTTTCGATCCTGCAGCAGAATAGCTCCTGTCAGTCAGCCAGATTATGGCCAACACAATACACATTGGAGTCCAGGGTATCCGCCATTTGCCTACAGCACCAACAGCAGCAGAGCTGAGACACAGTGACAAATGCCTGATGGTACCTCAGGTTTTTTTCAATCACTCAATGCTCCCCTCACCTTTGGCATGGCTGCCTTGAGTATCTTTCCATGTCCCACATACTCTCCTCGCACTTCTGCATCTGGTGCCAGGGCAGCATAAAGCACCGACTCACCACCGAACTCCGCAGGCCTCAAGGCCAGTGGGAGTACAACATGCTGCATGAGCGGGTCTGTGAAACACCTCAGCGGCTTCGGCACAAGACCCTTGAAATAACCACAAGCAAGCTCGGTGTGGAGCAGGCCAGGATGTACGCTCACAGCTGTGTGACTCCCGAAGTTATTGTAGTTCCTGCATCCAGTGCGATTCAAAAAGTTCCCGAAATAAAGCTGGTGTCCCCCTTATTAGTAAACATAAAAGCAGTTTCTGCACAAACAGTTTTGATCTCAGGTATCCATCAACTGTGCTGCTCTTGCTGGAGGGCTGTTACCTATCGAATCGCCTCTGAAACTCCCTGGCTGCCAGGACGTTTGCCAATTTTGAATCAGAGTATCGCTGCATGCTGTCGTACCCCTTTTCAGCCTGGCAGCATGCAATGGCCATGGCTTCAGAAGCATGGCTTTACATAAATGGAGTTGTGAAGAGTACAAGCACCTTGCGTGTGACACACAGCCCATGGTGAATGATATTTGCAAACACAAAACTTGGAGCCAATTTTCAATCTGTCCATTAACAAGAGAAGAGTACTAGAACCACCATTCCTTGCTTGCAAGTTTGCAGAGCGTGCACTGCACTTACATTCGTGTCACTGAAATCAATTCTCCCTGGTTTGTGGGCTGTAGATGAAACGAAAACAACTCTTCGTGAGGTGGGAGACCTGGAGGCCTTGTGCAGCTTAAGTTGGTCTTGCAAAAGGCAATTGGTCAGCAGCCAATGACCCAAATAGTTCACCTTTTGCACAGGTGCACAGGCGCCTTAGTCATTTGCCTTCCACTTTCACAATTGCTGCAATACTGTTGTCATCTAAGCATATTCAGAACACATGGACACACAGCTTGGCAAGGGGACAATGGTGAATTCCCAAACTGTGCCAAACGCAGACCACTGCCACAAACACTAGAGCTGGCGCAAAGATTTTCGATCTGTGCACCATGGGCAGGTCCAGTGACAACTGCTGATGAGATATTTCGATAGGGGACAAATACAATCCTAATTTTTGGCTGTAACAACACAAGTCCTTCCACTTGGAAAGAGCAAGTTGACACAGACCTGTGCCACAGCCACAACAGGTGCTCAGAAGAATCCTGATTCGTTCAGTTGATGCAACCAATACTGCATGGATATAGAAGGACAACAGCGGGTCCCAGTGCATCAGAGGCAAAGCTCAAGATGCTGGGTGTTGAAGACCAAACAGCAACCAATTCAAAGCACTGCTTGTTTCGAAAAGTTGTCAGGTGCTGGTTGCAGGTTTCCATTCAGTTTTCACTCATCGACTATTGTTGACAATGATTTCAGTTGTCTTAAGATATTGGAGGGCAAATAATCCATCGTATGAATTTCATACTCAATACTTGCCAAGACTGAACAGTGTGTCCAGAGCATCCAGTAGGCAAAATGAGTCAATACCAGGATTTTTTCTATTTGGGGGGGATTATCATGCCAAACTTTAGGTTTGTAGCTAAGAGGAAGGCAACGGTATGTTGTTATTCCAGAAGCTTTGTTAACCGGTATGAACATCACATTGCAATACGGCAAACAAAATCATGCATCCTGCTGTAAGTTTGGCTTGCAATGCACCACTGAATAAGCGTGCAGCCTTGCAACTCTATTGAGAATGACAAGACCTCAGAACATGTGATACGGAGATTTGAAAGTTCAAATATTGCACACCATGCAGCTTGGAACACAACTGAAAGCAGCGATAATAGTTTAGAGCCTGGAATTTGAGCAAAGTCACACATGGTCCAATCGACAGAGCACCAGAATGTATCTAAAACAGGTGCAGTTATTGTACACATATGGCCACAGCTCAGTGGCCATACTGGCCATATTGGCTACCTGGAACTGGGCCTCCACTCCATCTTCTGTGATAGTTCTCTGTGGCAGTTTCATGACACCAGCATTGCAGACAAGCAAATCCAAATGCAAGCGACGTCCATCAAAATTGCGGCAAAACTTCTTGACGCTCTTGAGGGAGGCAAGGTCCAATTGCATGACCTCAACCTTTGGAGGGCAGCAACCTTGGAGGGGAGTTACAGACTTAACAAGCTGTGTGCACCACCACAAGTCCAAACCAGTTCATGAACAATGGCTTTCACAGCACAGTCAACAATGACATTTGTTCTGTGGCTCATCCTGACCGTTTTCCAGTTTCCACAAGCCTACCCTCAACCCTGCCCCGATGGTGGTTATGTGAAGCAGCACAACAGTGGGGGACATACTGAGTAAAAAGGGTACACTCTGGGAAACTGCAAGAACATGTTGAGCAAATATCAACAAACAAATTCAAAATTCTTTATCATTGGAAAGCAGCAAAGACCCCACAACAGCAGGTGCAGCAGCCTTTCCAATTGTCATGACATCTGAATCACTTTCAACATCCAGTTCGCCTTGCAGGAGTTCATTGACAGATTCAGAAATCAGCAATGGCCTCCTAGTGCTCCTGTTTGTGCTCTGGGAAACGTTGGTAGGATGGGCTAGGCAAAAGGGCACTCCACAGCAGGCAAATGCCCACAGCATAATAATGGGACAGAAGGTGACTGCACATAGCATGTTATCGCATCTTGCAATAACTGTGAGTGAGCTTTGTATCACAATCATTGCTGTTTATTTTGTGCTGTGCCCGAACTGATTGGCGTGGCATTTGAAGCTCACAGTCTGGTGGAGTGGACACATGTGTGGCTTCTCCGGTTAGCCGCACGTCAGTTATCTATGAAGTGGACGTTTCCCAACCTCTGCTGCTTTCTGGCCCCGCTCCTTCGACCTGCAGGCCAAGATGACATGGCCTCCTCGTTTGGCCAAGAGTTTTGCCGTGGACAAGCCAACCCCAGCATTGGCCCCTGTCACTACGCACACCTGATCATATGGAAAGAAAAATTTTCTTCAGTGCTGTTGCTGCCCAAACAAGGGTGCTCAGCGCTGCATCAATTGTTGCTTGAGCGTCGTTCACTTGTGTCTGTGGGGCTCCCTGCGTTTCGCACCTTGCCGTTGGCGCTCTTGTACCTGGACGTGTCTTGTTTCCTTTCACACAGGAGATTGGCGACGTTGCCGCACGCGTTTCCCGCAAGCTCAAAGGCCCCACCGACGTAAAACAGGGACCATCGAGCGCAGTACTGCAGGAACTCGGCCATCCTGGGCCAAGACGACCGGCGATGTCTCAAGCCCGCTCTGAGTCCATTTTTTGACCACAAGCATATCATTGCTCGCGCCTTCGATCAATAGAGCACACCCTTTCATGAAATGTCATGTGGTGCGAGGTCATGAGCGGGCACGCCCCCCTTGTACCCAGCCCTGCGGTGCCACGGCACTTGCGTCTGGCGGTCGACCGATGTTGGGGGCCGCCTTCAGGGACTGCGGCTGCCGCTCGGGCTGCCCGACAGACTCGCTGCCGCCCGGATCGCGCCTGCGGGCGCCCGCGGCGCGGGTGCAGGGGCTGCAGGTCGCTGCGCGGGCCGGCGGCAAGGGGTCGTCTTTCGAGAGCGACAAGCGAAGGAGGGGCAGGCCGGCACACCTGCGTAGCCCCTTCGACTCGCCGCTGAGAGACGGCAACCGCGACAGGCTGATCGGCCTGCTGACTGACAGGTGACTCGCGGAAGGAAGCCTTGCGTTGACGTCGTTCCGACGGTCGCTCCGGACTCCATGGATGTTTTTCACCCGAACTGGTGCAGGGGGCCGCTCTGTGGCTGCCTTACTGCGTGGGAGAACTCGGATCGATCTCCGGGCACCCTGGGGGTTTGATCTGTGCGCTGGGCCTGGCCTGTTGCAGGGCAGCGAGGACTCTGCTGCGGTACCTGATGGAGACGAATATGCACGTGTACCAATGGCTCATGAACTATATGAACAAGAACCCCATTCCGTATTCGGGGAACGCAAGCTGGGACGAAGTCTCTGGGGAAGCCTTTCTTCGCAGGCTGCTCGCCATGGGAGTGAGACCAACCAGATACAACACTGTGAGTGTGTGTGTGTGTGTGTGTGCAGCCGCATGTCGACCAAGTTCGGATCCAGCACCACTGCAGAATATGTATCTACAGTGCAGATCTGGCGTGAAAGGTGCTGTCAGCCCATCCCATGGCTTGCACCTTTCATGATGTGGTCATGTGTCCTCTTGTCACTGCAGGGGCAGGACCCAATGTTCGATGCTTTTGGAGAGGTCGGCGTTGACCCTCGAAACCTTGCTCAACGCATATTGGAGGTAAGAAATGGGCTGCTGGACGTCGCTGTCATGAAAATGGTGAGGAAAGCTCGTCTCACAGCATACCTTTTGCTCTCTCTGGAAGGCATCTTGGATCTCTGGAAGCATCTTGGTTCCTTGGTCGTGCACAATGCCATTGTTGACACCAGCACTGTGACTCGCAGATTCGCAGCCATCTTGCTTCCGAGTTCACACAGGACCTGCAAATGATAAGTGAAGAGAATGCCTACTTGCTGAAGGAGACTCTTATGGCCTCTCTCGAAAAGTCGATGGAGGCCGTTGACAAAGACAACCTGTGAATTTTGTGAGCTATACTTGTGTTGCTGTTGGCCTATCATGAGGGATACTGATGAGCATGTGTGTTGGGATACAAGGGACCGTCATTGTTCAAATTGGCCTGGGCCTTTGGGGTGTACAACTGGCTGCATCTTGAGTGGCTCATGCGGTACATGCTTTTGGGATGGCAGCCAATATGCCCCTTGGGTGAAAGGGAACTTCCCCTGCTCAGAGGGCGATTCTTGCAACAGAATGTTGGTATTTTTTGGTGCCATAGTTGCTTTTTTGGATGGCAGCCGATAAGCCCTGTACGGGCGAAAGGGGATTGGGTTTCAAGGTAGTGGCGAGTGCATTGGAGGGGAGGGGCCTGTGCAAACACTGTAATTTATTCGTCTGAGACTGGGAACATCCTCACACCAAAGAGCTGCAGTCAATACTGCTGGATGCTCGAAAACATCTTTGAGCTAGTTGCTGACAGTCTATCTGCCCCTGCTGAGTTCCTCCACTCCTGCCAAAATTTGATGAAGAGCTGTAAGAGAGGGACAAGGTGTCATAGCCTTGGTGTAAGAACACTGTAAGAACCCTGGGACTGATGCCGCAAATGGTAGGTGTGGCTTCCTCGCCTTCTGGTTTTACAAGGTTCTTGCCTGGAGGTTTGCCCAATCATTCACAGCAGGATGTATCCAATGCTGTCACAAATGTGTTTCTTTGTTGTTATGGATGCATGGATAGATGTTGCAGTGAAGCCGCATATGAATGTGTCACTGGGAGAGGCATGCCTGATCAAGCACACACATTGTACATCATATCCGGCATGGGTGCTCCCGTTGCTCCCTCAAGTGTTGCGAGCATTATCGATGAGCATCAATGTGGTGGGAATCAGTCGTGTCTTTGTGGGTTGAAAATATAGTCCATTTTCAACCGCGATGCTGGAGACACTGCTGCACGAGAACCGCCTAAATTCGGCTCCACAGTTTAAACCCCAACGCCACAGCACTAGGATGTACTTGGTCTCAATTGTGTCCAGTGATATTGGGATGTCCCTGTGTTGCAACCACGCTTGTCTTCATCATAGCATCGAAGAGAAGGACCCCAGGTGCCATGGCCACCCACAGCCCAAGGGGATGCTGGAATAAAGTATTTCAGACTGCAATTGTGCCAGGAGCGGGTCCGAACAATCTGGGAAAACATCTATGGGTTCACCACGCATTTCACATTACCGTCACAGGGGTTTTGGTGCCAATTCGTCAGCAGTGGCAGTATTGGAGCGCCAGCGTCTGTGGTAGGCTTGTGATAATAGGGAAGCGCCTGGTGCCGTGCCCTTGACCCCATCACCTTCGAGCCTTCGATCAGATTTCAAATTTACAGGAGCACGAGGTATCCGCACTGAACGGGAGCACCTCTATCCCAAATACACGGGAGCACGCAACGTCCCACTGTTCAAATTCTTAACCTGTGCAACTTTTCGAAAGAATGGAAGCCGTGGCGTACTGCAAATTGAACGTACAGTACACTGTTACCTCCCCTGATACCTGCAATTTCCAGACGGCCAGAAAAGGCTAAAGGCCAACTCGCCGGCGTAACGAACACCAGCGAGATGCTGCAAAGAACTCAGCAGCAAGTGGGGGCAACTGCATTTATGTGGTCATGACGCAAATCGTGCACAGCGTCAGGAAGTGGGGCATTGAGGCGTCGCGTGGAAAGTCTGTTGACTTCACATTGGTCACAATCAGCACCAGGATTCTGCAGCAACTCCTCGATCCCGCACTTGAGGAAGTAGCTCTAGTTCCCTTCTGGCCTGCTTGCGATAACCCTGTCCACAAGTTGTTCCAGCGCTTCGTAGTCATTCACCTTCGCTTTCCAGCTGTCGGGAACTGCGTCCAGGCCATCCTGCAAGGCCAACAGCAGCACAGCTTGCACCCGTGAGGGCAAAGAGTTGACATGGAGTTCAGAGAGTAATGGTGATGTAACAATGGTCAGGGAAGGCGCTGACAGCATTCCTGTGCGTATAATAGTATCACGTGGTCTCTGTAAGTGGGCACATATGTAGGATATATCTAATACACCCAGGAGGCCATTCCAATCTACGCAATGCAACCGACAAAGGAGGTAAAAGGGTTGGGCTTGCCAGCGCATTGCGCAAAATCGTGCAGCTTGATTAGCCCAGAGCTCGCTGAATGGCACAGTTGCGTAAGAGCAACTATTACAAACAGGACACCTTTCTGGGACTCACCTGTGCCCCAAGCAACGCTCCAGTGACGACTGCTCTGGAACAGCTGTCCCCACCGGCAACAATGTTCTCCCTGACAGCTTCAACGTACCCTGGAGCAAAATATGCAGTGTATATGGGCCCCTGGAAAGCACCTGGAAGGTGACAGCTCTGGCCCATGCTACCGATGGCGTCCGGGACTGGTGTTCCATCCTTGCTTGCCGCACTCTTGATCCTGCGCATTGGGAGAGCACGAACACGAGGATGGTGAGTAGTCTGATGAGTACGATGAGTATAAGTTTGCCACGAGACCTGCCTGCATGTGCGGTGAACCCAGTCCAACACACCAAAATGACGGAACGTCTTTGCAATTTAGCCTCAATTGTGTCTACTAAGCTGCCCGACACGATCGCCTGCGCCCCCCCACCTCCCCCCACCCCCCCGACATGTCTTGAGATTTGGAAATCAGCACCATGTGAGATTCTACCCCTGAATGATTCTCTAATGCTGCGACTCCCAGATTTGTCAATTTCAAGGCTCTCGTTTTTATTGAAGCCCTTGGAAGGTCCACAGGATGTGAAGTTGAGATGAGGCTGCTAGTGATAAAGGTCAGAACTTATGTCCTGCGTGCAGGACACCCTTTCTGGAACCCCTTCTTCTCTCTAGCAAGGGCATTCATACCCAGCAATCCTGTGGCACCATCCTATAGGTTTCACATACACACCACAGCCCCTCAGAGTGCCCTTTTAGTGTACATCCGCAAAGACTAGCTGCTTGATGGGGACCAATTCCACTGCAGTTCAGTACAAAAGCTGCACAAGAGCTTCAAAAGAGTTGCAGCAGCAGGAAACATGTGTGTGCATGTTGCTGCTTTAGTACCGCACAAACTGAATGAGCCAAAGACGGCAGTAGCCACAATTAGCAACTGATGACCCACCAGCTTTTGGCAAGGTGTGGCACATTGCCATGGCCTTGCAATGCCCATTCGAGTGCTGATTTTGCCTTCACACCATCAACTATTATCTTCTCAAGGACAAGGCCAATACCAACAGCCGATGCTTCAGCACGTTCATGGTTCTGATGCGCCTTGACAGCTTCTTTTATCTTCTCAACCAGCTCTGGCATTCCTGCATATCGTGCCACAACTGATGCCACCTGCCAATGCAAACCATAGCCATGGAATCAACACCTGGGGCAATGAATTGCAGCTGTTGTTGCATTTCAGGTTTGCCAATTCCCAGCTCTCACCAGCCTCTAACCAATGGATGTGCACCTCCATGTGCATACACTTGGTTTCAAAACCATGCTACTATTGCCATGGATGGTTCCTTGTGGTAAATAGAACTACTCTTACTTGTCATGTTGCCAATTTTGGGTCTGGTGCATAACGAAGAAAGACAGTCCTGTACAAAAACTGCAACTGGGCATTTCTGGAATCCAGAGCAAAGAGGTTAACGAAAAAACCCAGTGAGACTACTGCGCACAAATGGACACAACACAATTTCGAAGTGAGCACCCTCAGCAATGCTGTTAGTTCGGTTTTAGGTGTCTACTGAGGTTCCAACATCTGTGTTTCTGGTGTACGTGTCCATGTTCGTTCTCTGACCGATCAGCAGGAAAATACTGTGGAATAGTTTCTGTTGTGTTTGGCAAATCACTGGTTGCGGGAAAACAGAAAGCCCATCACAAGGCACACTGGCTGCAAATTCAACTGTGGAGCAACTTAGCTACCTTGACCATGCTGTTGGCCTGATCGTCAAAGGCAGACGCCTCGGGATATTTGCTGCCGGCATCACAATTGGCGACCAATTCTCTTGATGGTGAGTTCAGGTAGCCACCTCCACTGGCATACTGCTTGAAAGCTTTATACATGTGCTGCACATAATTACATAAACAGTGAATTCAACAGAGCAGTTTGTGGCAACAAGTCCAGTTCTGGTAGAAATCAGCAATCCCCATGCCTCAACACCCAGACATCCAAAGCAAAGATTTGCTCAATGTGGCAACAGTGCACAATGAGGAAACACAACATTGACCAGAAAGGCAGCCATTGGTGTGCAAAGCACAGAAGACTGACATTATGAGAATGCCTGGCCAACGCCATGCATCCTGGGTGCCTTGGCTGCCATGCAGTTTCGACACACATTTTCTGCACTTTGGCTCACTTGGCTCATTTCTTGGCCGTCCACCCCTCCAACATCAGCAATCGACTCCAGCACTGTCTTGGCCTCGAAACCGTATGGAGACAGCTCACCGCTGGTATACTGTAATGCAAAATACAAAGCCTCAAAATGCCAGTGACAGGCTCTACCAACGACAGTACACCATTCTAGGACCCAGTATTTGGTGGATTGCAGGGACCCAGTATTTGGTGGATTGCAGCGCAGCAAGGAGCAACGCAGGTCATTGTCTCACAGCCATCATGACTGGCAATCTGTTCAGCCTTTCTGCTGTCCAAAGGCCATTCTCTTCATATTGCATACCTTGTAGAAGGGGCAAGAGGGCGGCTCAAAGAACTCTGGATGGAGCAAATCATTTCCAGCCCCCTGATTCTTCTTCAGGAGATCCTGGAGATGGGACACATTGTATATCCTGCACACATCCAGGATCCCGAACAGCGTTATTGCATCCCCTTGCAAAGATGTTAACGGTCCATCATCAAGCGTAGCCCTGCAATCGCTGCTGGGACATCCTCGCTTCGTACAAGATGTGGACGAATCCGATTAGGGCGGTTGCCCCAAACCATCCAAGCATTCCCGAACTTTAAAACAACAGACCCCTTTCTCCTCCAGCGGCAACCGTCGTCCAAGAAACGGCGAAATGCCCCAGTTACACATATGTCGATCCGCAATAGTCATGCCGCCAGAAGCGCCTGAACGTCTTGGCACCGCACGGTTTACGCCAACGCAATGCGCACTTCACCATCTCCCAGGGACACCTCCCAATTTCCAGCACAACGAGCGCATCGGGTGGGAAGGTGCCAGTTCGCTTCAGGGCGCACCAGTGAAGGCCCATCGTGGCCGCGTCAGCCACAAAGCTGCCAAGGACGGCCGCTTTGGCTCTCTGTCTTATCATATCCTCCGCTTTCCCGTTGAGCTTCATTCCATGCACGTCCCCTGTGCCAGGCGCGTCATTCTTCTTCCCAGCCGATTCAAAGTCCCAGCGTCCCGTCCCGCTCCCCGTGTTCACCTCTTTGACATTGGACGCGGCCCCTTTGCCATCGTCGAATAGCCACCCCCAGCAATTTCCCATCGACCACTCGAGCGGCAAATCGCGCAACGACGATGGTCCCGCAGCGAGCCACAGCTGCGCAGATGTTCTCCGCACGCCAGAAAGGGGAGCGATGGCCAGCAGACGAGGTGCCAAAAGCGGCGCTGGTGCGTGGAGTCGGCTCAAATCCGGAGGTGCTTCCCAGCTGGTATCTTCTGCCCAATGGGATTCGAGTTGAAAAAGGCATGACGTCATCATCCCTTACTATTGCGGTACATGACAAAATGGAGGCATTTCGTTTGCTCATGTGGCGTCGGAATCACGCGTCCCATAAAGTGTGACCTGCAGATTTTGCTCGCGGCCCATCTACGCACAAATCCCAGGCCATCGGATCGGATACACCACTCAAATATCTAATTGTTCCTAACTCATCCGTGACCCACACACAAAACGGCACTACATAATCAACAATCACCTTCACAGCCACCTATCCACAATCACCAATCCACGTTCACCTATAAAATCGACCGAGGCATCCGAATCTCATAACAGAATGACAAATGCAGCTCATCAGTTCAAAAGCAAGGCAACGTATCTTTCTCCATATTCGCTTTTAGCGCAATGTAGTTGCCATCCTTTGCTCGTTCCAGCCAAAAACTTGGCGTTGTCAGTTCAAGCTTGATTATTGTTGACTGGTTCTATCATTCCTTACCAAGCTAAAACGTTACTGCCCTTATTGGGTCATTTCCATATGAAAGCTCTGCAAATTTCTCGAGCTGCATGGCAGCTGCACATTTGATGGGAAGTTCCTAGCTAGGAACTTGCACACAACGAATAGGGCATCAAAATCCTTAGGTGTACCTGACTGTTCTTCACTGTGCAGCACCCTTTCTTGCTGTTCATGTTGCATAGCGGCCTTCGACGTCAATACTTTCAGACAGCTGTCACGTGTCACCACGCCAGTCAACATATAGCAATGGTGTGGTAGACATTGGCATAACTGGACACAACACACGCGACCAACTGCGCAATTGATAGCAGCACACAGCCCCATTTCAAAACGACCCGGTCCTCATGAAGACCACGAAGAATATACGCAAACAGCTTTGTGTCAGGTGCAATTTCAGTAGAACGCATCGTGCTGCCAGGGCATTGAACTTGGGAAGTGCATAGGAGTGTCACCACGCTGCACTCGCAAGTACACATTCCGCACAACACAGCAGCCCATACTTGATTGTAGCCTGCAGTAGTCAGCCATCAGCCCACTGAGTTGTGGCCTACGATGTCATTTATCACAAAGAAAGCATTCCTGAAGGCTTCCCACAAGGAGGCAGGTAATACATAAACTAGATGAAGGTGCTGCACTCTTCAGTGGAAAGATGTCGACCTGATGGTCAGAGACCTGCCAAGCATCGCACAGCGTTGTCCAGTTTACACCATGTTGGGCTGCATTTGGAACGGTGAACGAGCAGCTCATAGCATGCTGTGCAGCACTTACATCTTCTCATGCATGCACAAAACAATCAAATCCCCACTGTTCGAGACACACTGTTCGAGATTCTTTACAATGACTATTGCCACTTATCTCTCATGGCTGTAAGGAAATACTATCACCTGATCCAGAAGAAGATCTCCATTCTTGTCATAGTGGAGCATCTGGAAGCACTCGTTACAAAGGAAGCATGGGTTATAGAGGACAAGGGGATTTTGGTAAGTCACTTTTGTAGAGTACTTCTTGCGGCAGATGTAGCACTTGCGACCTCGTTCCTTTGGTTCGTTGACGACAACAGGGCGTTGAGACAACTCCCATGGATCCTCTGAGTGCAGTAGCCTGACGTCTAGGATGCTCATTAGGTGTTCACAACAAGCCTGGCAGAGCAGCACATATGTCAGATGCCAGGTACAAGAACAGCGCATAAAGCAGAGTCGCTCAGCTGGCATGTTCAAAGGGGCTGCTCAGTGCAACTGACAATAAGAACAAATCACAACCAGAACATGGTGCCATGCAGTTTTGATGCGAACACAGAGCACAACGTGCACAGAACTTCATGGCGCACTGCACATTCAGCACAACTACCAGTCAGCTACTGATTACTGTTGGTGTTAAACATTTGCCTAGTTGGGTAGGAGTGCACCATCTCACTGTTGCATGATCATTTTTGTATGGAAAATCGGCTGCCAAGCAAGCAGCATGACAAGCTCCCTATCTGACAGGAGGTGGTGCCACACGTGGATCCTGTCAAGAAGTGTTGCAACACTTGGAAATCAGCAACAGCAGCAGCTTGCTCACTGCAAAATTTCTGAATTGTCAAAAGAGTCACACCTGGTGGCAGTAAAGATATAATGGTTTGTTGCCAGCCCTTAGCCACATTTCCTCTACTTTCGTGCCGTCGATGTCAGCCACCTCAAATTGCCAGTCATGTGGAGACTCTGGATGCAGTGGCCATCCTGTCTTGTGCTTGGTACAAAAGTCCCTGCAGGGCATGGTACGACAACCATCAAGCCTACCATCCAGAGTATGGCAGCAAAGGTGAGATGACCTATCAACAGATATGGAGACAAGAGAGCCGATGCTGTAAATTTGTTATTGTTGCCACCTGTTGCTTCTGCTGTGTTGTGCCTACCTGCCAGCAGTGGGCCAGTAACAGGATATGCAAGACAAAGTGCACCAAGCGTAGCAGGCATACTAAGACAGCACCACCACAAGTGCCATAGTTGTCTTTGAAAAGCAATGACCAAAAAGCAGTTGTTTGCATTGTGCAAGTCATCAACAGATCGCCTTATTGTGTCATGCGTACCCAAGAAGACAGCTTGTGACCAAATGACCACAGTCGCGAGTTAATAACACTGCTGCATCATCATTGTGCATACCGGATCTCTCTAGATGCATCCACAGCCCCAGGTTGCCGGGTGTCGTTGTAGAAAACGCCCTCGATGAACAAGTATGCTGAGTTCACAGACTTGTTCACACTTGCAAGGTTGCTATCAGCAGGACATCGAATGACATCCAGAACCTCACTGAGGGCATGCCGACCAAGAGCAAGGATATCTGTGGCCTGCCATCCTGTGTTGTATGTGTTGCCTGCCTGTCAATGGAGATCAAAAACCATGTTAGTTGCTGCAAACAGGCCCTCATTTATTACACCTCAAAGAATGTGCTGCCACAGCCAGGACAGCATTGGGTTCTTGTGCATACGCTTTGCCAGTGCAGAACAGCATGCACCCAAGCATCCCTAGCACAACGTTCCATAGTATGGATGTATGTGGTATGTGGATAGCATGTATATGTGTATGGAATCCACACGCACACACACATCACTGACAAATTCTGGCAACTACACTGTGGGAAGCAGGAATCAAGAATCAATTGCCACGAGTGATGTCACATACTTATTTCGATGCCACACACTTGCCCTTTCTGCAGTGGACCTGATGGCTTGTACTCCACATTGCATTGTGGCCAGGTCATTGCTTGCCATGAGCCCCGTTACCTCTACATTTCAGCACCAGTGATTTGCAAGCCATATTCATCTGTGATATTTGATACACGTAGCGATGCAAGTGGCAGTGGAAACCATGCAATAACATGATATCACTCCAAATGCACATGTGCTGCGCAGCCCAATAAACGTACAACAAAATGCCCATCACATGACATGCGTTTGGTGTGATCACCACACAGATGACTGGATTCGGGAGCATCGACCACATGAGCAGCAGTATCTGAATTGGAAAGAACTGCAGCTGCATCAGTGGGGTTCCCGTTGCCTGCCACTGGAAGGGCAATTTCATGCCATTGACAAGAGTGCAAAATGCCTGCGGAGTACCATGACAGAATAGTGAACAGCCACAGTGAGTTTCTGGTCCCATATCATGTAGGTTGCTACTATGGGGCGCCTCTGTTGCTGTGAAGCTGCCAGTCTGATGCCAGCCACTGCACTCACTCGGCAGTTTCTCCAAGCAGCCTTGTGCACTCGCAGTACAACAACCACCTCAGAAATGTGCTGCACCAGTCCAACACTGCTGCTGGAGGGTCCAATGCCACCCACAAGCTTGTCCTCTCTGTCACCTTCACTCAGTGTCTCTTGTCCATTCCTCCCACACAAGGCTCTCTTCAGCTGTGCATTATAATGCCCCAGTCCACCAGCACTGGGTTTGGTACTGCAGGTTGGCAGAAAAGAGCCATTTCAGCAAGGACACTGAAGCTCTCAGGGTGGTTAGCAAGTCCAATCAATGGTCATTTCACAAAACAACAGCGTTGACAAGTTACCCAGGTGACCAGGTGCTGCTTTGGCAGGCAAAAAATTCAGTTCCTGGCATTACAGGAGTCTGGTGCAACATGTGAGTTTCTTAACAAAAAGTGGCATTGCTATGGTTGCAATGTCCACCATGCTTACCCTTCAGCATCCTGGGCCACATTGGCCGCAATTTTCGTCAGGAGCACCTCCACAGCCTTGCGATACTTGTCATTTGCACGCCCTCTCATGAGGAAATCAAACACACTCCCCAGGTGTGTTGTCAACTCGCTGAAGCTCATCAGCACTTGGTCGAATAAACCAAAACGAGCAGCAGGGTGCCTGTGCTTCTCTGCAGGCTTTGAACCATTCTCTGACACACAGCAGGGCAGGGTGCCTGCAGCACAACTGCACCCAGCCTTGCTGTTCTCCTGATGTGCTGGCGATGGATCACAACCATCCCATTCATCCATGTCATGTTCGCTCCAGCAGCTCTCCTCAGAGTCTGTGAGGTCTGTGTCAAAACAAGACTGTGGGTTTGGCAGGCTGGAACGCCTTCCGATTGTCTTCCTTTTCTTGAACTCCCTCAGAAACGATATATCGTCCACAGATATGTCCGCTGGCTGGCTCCACACACCACATGTGCAAAGCAGTCAACCAAAACGCCAACAACGCGCATAGCCTGCTTAAACCCAAGCACGTTCACACTAAAAAACCTGAGCAGACAGCTCGAGAAGTCCCACATGCATCTGCGAAATAATGAAATAAATCCAATAACTCAGGACTGCACGGACCTTGGCGATCTCCACGTCGTCAAGTCTCTCTTGCAGCAGCCCCACCAGTCGCTCGCAGTTCCCTTTGAAAGCACCGACCCTGCACACAAAGCAGTTGAGTTCGTTCACACCACATGGTGCTCCTTGCAAACTCATCAGGCAGTTTTGACTGTCACCAGGTGCTGCATTCTTTTCGCGACTACTCACTTTGAGGGCTCGCCGTAGTGAGGCCTGTACGAACGCGGCGGGAAAGGAGTGGCCCGAGTCGGCACACGGGCACTGACGCACTTCTTTTTGGCACGCAGGCGCGGGTCCTCATCTCCCTGCTCGTTAACAGGCCTGCCGCGCTTGTGGTTTCCAGGTAAGGCCATCTGCGATGCTCAGATAGTCACATAGGAACGTAGCAAGCCAAAAAACGAAGCGACACAACTTCCCCAGGTGGGCTGATCGGAGCGCAGAAGGTGCGTATACAAGAAGCGACGGAAGTGGCTATCCGAACATGCGACGGACGTACATGTTGACCTGGAACGGGTCACGATCGAGCTGTGATCGGCCCAACGCGGACTGCTGAGCTTTTAATGGACTGTGGCCCAAACCCATCAATACCCCCACAGGACAGATCCCCACGATCGTGCGGGAAAGTTTCCAGTGGCCCCCCACGGTAACGAGGTCTTCTCGGACCACCAGAATTAGTAATGGGGATCTGCACGATTTTACCGTAGTGTTTAAACCCTTCTTCATAGTAACGTAACGCTGGGGCCTTTTTCATGGAGTCGATGAATAAAAAAATAACGGTGCCAGAGGGAAATGCGGAGTAGCCAAATTTAGTAATGCTTGGGGTGCGGCTTCAGGACGGGCTTGGCGCCGGCACCTACCAGGCCATTGGATGATCGATTGGTAGGCAGGCACTTGCCGCTTGCCATGCAGGCGGTTCGGGCCTCGAACCTTGGGAAGCAATTGGCGCCATTGTAGACTCGTTTGGCAACCAATCGCATCACCCGGCCCGCCGTTAATTGGACACGCGAAGGCCACCCCCACCTTGCGCCATCCTCTCGGCGCTCCCCACCACCCGGCAGGCTCCTGGCCGACTGATTGGTAGACAGGCAAGCGCCCGCTGCTTGCCATCCTGATGGCGGGGAGAGCGGTGATGACGCCAAAGGTGCCAACATGGAATGGCATGGGCAGGGAGTGGAGGTGACCGGCAGGCGCGCACAATTTGACTAATGGCCGGCCGGGGCGGGGTGGGCGCTGGCGCTCGCGCCCCAGAGTCAGCCGCACCAACAGCAATGGGAAATGGGCGCATTATTTGTGCGTGGCTAAGCGGTGGATTCACGGCAAGGGACCCGGCTTTGCGGACTAGCTTCATGGGGGGCGCGATCGAACCATCTTGTCATGCATATACCTTGTGTGGGGGACGCCTTGCCTTAATCTCTTGGTGTGGGGGACGCATTGCCCATGATATTGTAATATGTACATAAACTAGATATTATGTTATATTATACAAGGTTGGAGCCTTGTGCATTGCACGTATGGTGCTCTTATGGGGTAACCCGCCCCACTGACCTGTTGATGGGGTGGTTCGATGCCTTTCTGGGCGCCTCCCGACGGCGCCCAATCGCTGCCGATGGGCAGCGTCTCACACCTCGTGGTGTGGCGTCTTGGGGCGCTCGCTTCCCCTCTCGCTCGTTGTGGTGGGCCCTTGTGATCCGATGGATCGCCGGGGTGTGGCACAGGACCCGAAGGTCCGGCGGAATGGGCTCCTCGCGCTCGGTGGCGGCAAGCGCGGGTGCTAGGGTCCGAATGCAGTTACAGAAAGTCAAACAGGCGCGGTTTTGCCACTCCCGCGCAGCGCAGCTGACTCACCCTATATTGGGTGGTCAACACACCAGAAAATGTACTGTACAAAGGCAGAATGTAAAGTAAATGTACCGGCATGTCTCCACCAGTCCCAAGGAACTCACAACCACCCAGAATACTCCATAAATGAACAGCCAAGGCCACTAAATTGGCCCCAAGAAACCTGGCTGTAACTACAACCAAGTAATTCCACAACACCTGTGATGGACATTTGCGGTTTGCGGGATTAGATAAACAATTGCCAAGCACGGTTGCCAATAAATTCATCACAAGTGTTGCACATTTGAGCAACATTAATATACCTTGGGAGCTGCACTAATAATAATATTACATGCAAAATTTGAAGAGCACATATGTCCTCTAAGTGCTCTGATTTATTACAACCAGAGTCATGTTGTGATGTGTGCATTGTGTCATACATATGATGAGATGTTATGTCACTCCGCCATATACCATGGGTGCCGCCGAGCTAAACATGATGTGTTGATTTGTGGTAAATTGCTCAAAGCATAAGAACCTGAGTTACATGTTTTGTCCCATATCCACAACATTCCCTGCATCATACATTCATTCTATATTGCCGTTGTATTATACGTCATAAGGTTGGACATTAATGTATGCTGCGCACATGGGGTCTTCTGATTAACTTGGTAATACAACGTTGTGCAATTAGCTCGACTACCCACAGGTCCCTATAAGGCTTGTGAGGCACCAGAGGTGTATATTGTGCCAGTGCCAAAGTGGAAATAGTTCTGAGGCCTTGAAAGGGAGCTGAGTGGGAACGAGTTAAAATGAGTTCAATATGTTCCCTCATAATGAAGCGCAATCACAAAGATTCACTGCTTTTAGGATCAAGTCAAGTACGCCAATGAGTGCATGCATTGGTGCAATAATTAGTGCAAAAACTTGTGTGCACATATTGTGTGAAGCAGCTGAGTGTGGGGTCAAATCTAGCGATTTGCAAAATTTGCATTTGGCCCATCTGCCCACCTCAAGGATCGAGTCAATCCTCACGTGCCGAATAGCCAGCAGCATCTGAGAGGAGCACGCCAAGCTTTGGTAGGCGAGGGTCGCCTTGATCCCCAGGATAGGCAGATAGGCCAGCAGTTTTCAGGCACCCTCTTTGCCCTCGGCTTCCACCCCTACTGTTGCGCACCATATTGGGTGCGCCCCAGGACCTGCCCACGAGGGGCGCACGGAGAGCGAGCGAGGAACTCGGAAAGATTCTTACAATTGGAAGTGTGAACCACAATTATAGTCAGGTGTTCATTTAGCCAAACAGCAGCTAATCAAATTATAGACACACTACTCCCCTAGTGTATCTAGTAAACCCAAGTCTCACCCCAATATCGCAGTACAACAAAATGAAGTGAAATCACCAGTACAACTGGATCCACCAGAATTCACAACATCACTTCCCCCCATAAGGAAGTGGTTGTCCCGAGACACGGAGTAAGTGAAGTAAAGAAAAACCCGACGAAACCCATGATATACAAAGGCCAAACAGAAACAAGGCCCCCGGCACCAACAATGTGCTTATGTACGGCCGGTACGGTGGCTCAGTTGCAACCTATAGATCCAAGTCCGGCTCGGCGTGCCGAACGCGATTACACCCGAGACGTAAGACCCCATCACCAACTGTAACCATCCCACCACATCAACGACCGGCACTCGGAACTCCCCGGCGACACCATCACTTGTTCTGTTTTCCTTTTGTTTTCCGGGATTGCTTTGGCTCAGATGCAGCGACCCGGCGCAGGTAATCCTCTAGGAGGGAGGAAGCATTACGGAGATGCGATTCAGGCTCCCAGGAAGCCTCATTCACTGGATGACCTTTCCAAAGGACCTGATAGAGGCGCCGGGCTCCTGTGCCCTTATGCCTCAGAATCGCCTCCACCTCATACTCCTCCTCTCCGTCAACCAATATCGGGGGAGGTGGCTTCTCCACCCGTGCGAACCTCTCTGAACGGACATGTCTCCGCAAGTTGGAGACATGGAAGACTGGATGAATCTTCCAACCTGAGGGAAGACGCAATGTGTAAGCCACTGAAGAAATCACTCTGACTACTGGAAAGGGACCGACCCAGCGTCGTCTGATTTTTGACGGAAGATACTGGTCGATACTCAAATTCTGCGTTGCCAGTAATACCTCATCACCAACCTCATAACTCTCATCCCTACGCGACTTATTCGCCTGATACTGAGCACGGCATTGCGCGTGGGCAAGGTTGGCTTGTGCTTCCTCCAGGACAGTCTTCATCCATTCCACCATCTGTTGTACAGCTTCTACTCGGGAGGTTCCATGTCCTTGTAATATTGATGTAGGCAAAATTGGATGGTCTCCCGAGTTAAGAAAAAACGGCGAATAACCCGTGGCCATATTTTCAGCGTTGTTCGCGGCGAATTCCGCTAACGGCAATTGCTTCACCCAGTGTTGTGGATTTCGTTCAACATACGGTCGTAGGAAGTTTTCCAGCGTTTGTATGGCCCTCTCACTCTGGCCATCCGTCTGAGGATGAAACGCTGTACTGAACCGGAGATCAGTACCCAGCAGGTCAAATAGACCTTTCCAGAATTTACTGGTAAATCTCGGATCTCGGTCAGATATTATAACTTCCGGTAGACCGTGTAGACGGAAGACATGGTCAACAAACAACCGGGCATATTCCATGGCTGTTACTTCTTTCCTGCATAGGGCAAAGTGAACCATTTTGGTGTAACGGTCCACAAATACTGCTATAGCAATATAGCCATCCGATTCTGGTAAGTCAGTGACCAGATCAGTTGTCACCTGAGCCCATTTCCTTGAGGGAATTTCCAAGGGCTGCAGAAGACCGGCTTTGACCTTGTTATCTGACTTCATGTGCTGACAGGTCGGACAACTCCTGACATATGAAGTAACATCTCCTCTGAGTCCATGCCAATGGAATTGCCTGTCCACTTGTTCCAACGTCCTGCATATGCCCACGTGTCCAGCAGTGGGACTATCGTGGCACTCCCTCAATATGTTCTGACGCAAGGACGCAAGTACAACGATTTTCACTTGACCATGTTTCTTTATCCCGATCAACCCACTGGGTGTCAACAAGTAGTCATCTGCTCTTTGACTTTGCCGTAAAGTGCTCAACACTGTCCCCAAACGTGGATCTGCCTTATGTGCTTTGATCCATCTGTGGCTCTCCTCCTGATCCATTTCCATGTGAGTTGTCACGGTAAAGAGGGAAACGGTATTCTCTGTCTCGTGTTCTGCCGGTTCCACTATACTCCTCTGACTCCTACTCAGAGCATCGGTGATAATGTTTGCTTTCCCAGGATGGTACTTGATGATGGGATTGATCGACTGAAACAACCCCAATCGCATCCACCTGGTCTGCACCCGGGTAAGCACTGGCTGGTCTATAATGCGGTTTAACGTTTGGTGGTCTGTCAGAACAACCACCCCGCCAAGACAACCCTCCACATAATGTCGCCAGCTCTATAAGCAGTACGCTATTGCAGCCAGTTCGCGTTCATAAGCCAAATACCTCTGTTCTGTCGGCTTGAGTCGTCTACTCAGAAACGCGACTGGTCTCAAACCATCTCCCTGATCCTATAACAATGCACCTCCCGCACCTGTGCCCGAGGCATCGGTGAAAATCGTATACGGGAGTGTAGGATCTAGGAAAATCAAAATTGGCGCACAACAAAAAGCCTCTTTCATGGTAGCAAACGCGTTTTTCTGATATGGGCCCCATTGCCATGCCATCTCCTTCTTCGTGAGATCAGTCATAGGCCCGGCAATATCACTATAATTCCGAATGTACCTCCGGTAATAATTCGTGAACCCCAAGAATGAACGAACGTCTGTTACGTTCTGGGGTGTGGCCCAATCACGTATTGCCTGCAGTTTGGCCTCTGTCGGGGTCAGTCCTCCACCACAAATCTGGTGTCCAAGGAACTCCACTGAATCCTTGACAAACTCACATTTTGAAGCTTTTGCAAAGAGTTGATGTTCCCGCAATTTCTGTAGCACTTGGCGCACGTGTTCAGTATGCTGGTCTAACGTGGCAGAATATATCAAAATATCATCCAAGAAAACAAGGATGAATCGGTCAAGATACTCTCCTAGGAGATCGTTCATCATGTTCATAAACTGCGCTGGGGCATTGGTAACACCGAATGGCATCACCAAATACTCAAATAGACCCCAGCGAGTTTTGAATGTTGTCTTTTGAACGTCTCCTTCTCGCACCGGTATCTGACAGTAACCAGATTTCAAATCGATTTTACTGAACACTTTTGAACCGCCCAGACGATCAAATTACTCCTCTGGTAACGGGAGGGGATATTGATTCCGGGTCGTCTTTTTGTTCAGCCAGCGGTAATCCACACAAAACCGCAAGCTTCCGTCCTTTTTAGGAATGAATAGGATGGGTGCGCCGTATGGGGATTCGGAAGGGCGAATAAATTTATGCTCGAGCAGCATTTCAATCTGCTTCTTTGCCTCTGCCAACTTGAGCGGGCTCAGTTTATATAGGGGCCGATGGATTGGAGGGACGTCATCCTCCAAATCTATCTTAAACTGGTGCCCCTTTCGTACAGGTGGAAGACCAACCAGTAATTCATCCGGAAAGACATCGGAATACTCCTTGAGATTTCCCTTCAATTGATCAGGGAGATCCTCTTGCTGTAATTGCGATGAGTATAAGTCCGATTGGGTCTTCCCCTCACGTTCGTCCACTGGTTCCGTCACCTTTCGAATCATCCCCATAAAAGCCCGTGTTTCAGGCTTTTTCCTCAGTAATCGACTCATTTGTTTAGCACTGATCATGGTCACCAATTCCTCTGATGGTACCCTTTTTTGTGTGGCGAGGGGTAGTTCAATCCACTTTTGTCCTTGCTCGACAGTTACTACCCTGCGAGTCCAATCAATGTGGGGATTCTCCTTCTGTAACCAGAGGATACCCAAAATCATAGGTTTTTGCAGACCAGGGAATACTTTCGCCTGGATTGTTCCCCGATATCCACCACATTTGAATCGCAACTGGACTTTGCCTTCTGTCTGGGTTTTGGTACCATCAGCTATGGTCAGCGTATTAGGAAGGGGATCCTCCTCCACTTCCACCTTATGAGCTGCACACACCTGAGCGGAAATGTAATTTCCGGTCAATCCAGAATCGATCAGGAACCTCAATGTTTTCCTGCCAATACGACTGATTAACTCAAGTGTTCTCAGGTGCGCTCGCCCATATTGACTGGCACCAAATACCGAAATGCCAATCTGTGGTCTCTCCTTGGTTACTTCCCCTGTGGAACTGTCGGGCGGTGAGTCTGCCACTCTGCAATACTCCCGCCAACCTGCCTGTTTCTGTTCGGTCAGATCCGACCCCGCGCCTACCACTGGAGATGGGGAAACTGGCACTTGTTGCTGTTGTTCCACAGGTTTAGGAAGCACTTGAGGATCCCTTTTCTTTTCCCCAATTAAATGGTTTCCCGTTTGGCTCTTGTTATTCCCCTCTTTCAACTCTACGGGTTCACCCTGGTGCGGCACAGGTATGGGCAAGTGCGACCAGGTTAGGCGTTTCCCTGCTTTTTCGCCTGCATTCCACACTTTTTCTGTATTTGCTGCCAGATTGGACACTGGCGGAATGTGTGGTCTCCTCCACAGGAGAAGCAGTGCACTTTTTGCTGGGAAGCCTCTTTGTCCTGTTTCTTCCCCTTTTTGCCCTTGCCTTTGCCTTTTCCTCTCTGCTGTCCCTGACTCTAGACAGCGTTCACCTGGCGGGGCCCCACAGATTGAGGTTGAGCCTCAACAGAGTGGGCACTCCCTTTCTTACCCTTCTGCCTACTCTGCGACTTCTGCTGATTCCCCCACGACGTATCAGTAGTCCCCCTGTACATTTCCATCCAGAGGGCCATGCGTTTGGCAGCATCTAGATCGCCCTGTACGTGCGCCCCAACGTGTTCTTGCAGATGAGGCATCAGACCGCTCATAAAGGTGATGAACGCCTCTTCCGCGGTCATCCCCGGCAGCCTACATTGTAATTCTTGAAATTTCTGAATATAGGTGGCCACCTTTCCCGTCTGTTAGAGTGCCCGAAGGGTTTTGCGGGCCTCCTCCATCTCTGTGACGGGTTCGAATGCAGCAATCATTACGGTGGAAAAGTCTATCCAATCCAGGAAACGCGGTCGCTGATTCCTTTCGATTGATACCAGCGCCGCATTCATCCATGCATTGGCTGCCCCCTCAACTCGCATCGCCACTATATCCAGCCAGTCAGTCTGGGGGTATTTCATGAGCTGCATGTAACGCTCCATGTGGCTCAACCAGACACAGACACCAGGACGACGTCCGCAACCGCAACGAGGAGGGGCGTCCAATTTCATTTGGCCCACTCCCACAGTAACTGTTGCATCGACAATGTCACCACCTCCACTGGCTCCAACTGCCTCAGGATGGGTGTCCTCTGTTCCCATATGGGACACCATACGTGTAGCGGGAACTACCCGGGAATGTGAAGTATGTTCGGGCTCGGCTCCCAACGTATACCCAATCAGCGAGGGTTTTTGGGGTTTCAAGGACTCCGGTGAGCCCTACACAATATGAACCATGGGAGAGGTAACGGAATCCCCCTGTAAGTGTCGGTATGACGGCTCAGGTACTGACTCCTCATACAGTGTGGGAGGGAGTCGATCTGCAGGAGAGACAGTATCTGACACATATTTCTGCTCCTCTATCACCAACGCATGAACCTGTGTCTCCATGTCCTCCATAGAGGCCATGATAACGGCCTGACGCTCAGTCATCTCCGCTATCCGCTCACGGAGCCGCTCATGATCACGATCCGTTTGCGTTGCGAGCTGTACAATATGCGTGTCGATTGAGTCAGTGGACTGCTGGCTCATTGTGAGGATACGGTCTATGTCCTTTCCCCACCTCTCAGACATTCCCGTCATCTGGGAACTCATTTTGCGCAGAGCCTCCTGCAATGGCTTCTGCGTCTCAGGGATCAACGCACGCAACCGGGTTAGGTCGTTCTTCAGGTCTTTTCTACAGTTCTGCACCTCAGCCAACAATTCCCCCTTGGAGACCTGCATTTCCCGTTGCAGGGATTGTATCTCATGTCCCTGCCTCTCAATCTCCCCCTGTACCTTTCCAGCCCAGGTCTCAACCTCATCTGCAAATTGTTCCCTCACAGTATCCCTTTTCAGGGATTCGATCTCCTCGTGGATATACCGGAACAATTCGCCATGCTGAGTGGCTAGTCTTTCGACTACGGTACACACCGCCTGGTCCACCACATCTTCTGTATGTTCATGTCGATGTAAATGGAGCACCGACAGAATAGGGACGGCACCACCCTAAACCTGAGAGGGTCCTGGCGGTGGGGACTGCACTGCAAGCCGATCATCAGGCTCGCTGACCAGAGAAGGCCGCACCACAGCAACAGTTTGGGGAGCCTGGTCAACACTCTCCGCCCCATTCACCTGCATGTCATCACCAGACCCAGACATGCCGATGAATCACTCTCTCACTCACACGTACAGACAAATCACCACAATCCACTCCCTCACCCTCACCCACACGTCAGACCCAATGGTATGCGCCCAGCTGAAATGTCTTGTGCACCCCCAGGTACCCAGTTATAGGTACTTTAGTCAGCCTAGGTCCTAAGCTCCCCCGGTCAGACACAGAGCAGTACTCCAATCCCCTGAGGATGACCCCCAGGCTCACGGTACTCTGGGGCCCTAGCCAGGGCAAGGGGAGCTGGGATCAACGGTGGGACGCCGCCTTCCTTGTGTGTGCTGCAAGCCCAATAGACCCAGCTCCCGGGAAATCAATCCCAGGTCTCCCTGGTACAGCGACCAACCCGAAGGTCTGCCTGTCCTACCCAGGATCAAGAGTCGAGCACGGTAGGGACACAGGCACCCCTAACTACGACACCTAACCACACACCCGAGTATCCCGCCGGCTTCAACCTGTAGTGGAGTAGGCAGGCGGGGACCCCGTAATGGTGGCAACTATATGGGCCCCAGACTGGTCCCTATTGGACCCTATTGCCTCGGGTTACCCACGCTGCCGGCTGGCTCCTGTGAGCCCTATGCCTTAACAGCGCCCTCTACCACTCCCCCGTCCAAACTTTGGGTCCTGGTGACCCCGGATCTGGTGCACTGGCACCCTAATAACCCTTATGAGCCAACACGAGGGCTCCTAAGGGCGTATTAAGGCCCATTGGGTAGTAGGCCAAGTTCGGCATTTTTAGTCCATAGGGCTAAGCAGCCCTAGCTGGTCGTAGGCAGCTCCACCACACAAGGGCCGCTGGTGCCTGCCCTGTGCTCACCAAGTCGACAAGCAGGGAGGTCCCTATTAGGATCAGTCCCAAACCTGGCCCTACGGTAGCCACTGCTCACACCAGACCACCAGCCGATTGCCAAGACCAACCCAGCCCCAGGAATCCTTCAAGGTCAACTCAAAATCAAGGGAAGCAGCAGAGGTCTCCCTCCCCCAATTGCTCAGCACAGGGAACAGCAACAGAATCCCTGCACAGAGGTTCCCCCAACACTCCAATTCCAGCACCCAGCAGCACAACAGCACACCAAAACAGCAAAGAGAAGCAGGCAAACAGCACTCCCACTCCTCAATTTGGTGCAATTGTGCAGGGAACACAGCAGCAGTTTCCCCCCCAGAAACCACAATTCCGGAACTTCCCACATGCAACCAGACACAGCAGTGGTACTGGGGCAATTCAGAACTTCCCCAACACCTGTCTGGCACCCTGGAGGCCTACGATTCCTTCACACAGCACCACTTGCACTTGCAGGTTCACCCTCCAGTACACCCAATTCCAACCACTGCCAGCCAGTATACGCAGGTCCAGCCGCTGCCAGCCAGTACACACACACACACACACACTCGCACAAGCCGGCGCCCCCTCTCGGTGTATGGCAATTGCCAATCGCACTGCGCACTCCGCCACTCGCACTGCGTCACACTGCAGCACGCAATGGGAATGCGCAGTAGGCCCGTGCTGTGCTGCGCCCAAATGTGCGTCCCGTCATCGGAGGTTCTAGCCATGCCACGTCAGTACCGCTGGTTATTCCCTTCACCGCCAGCGCCTCATGTCACTCCGCCGGCACGCAATGGCAGTACATGCTCCGGGCGGAGCATCC
>CAJHUC010001264.1:0-22143 GCA_905146915.1 Ostreobium quekettii | reverse complement strand
TTCCATTACCGATTTCTCGCTGGAGCTTCCGCGGCTCCGCCTCGAGGAGCGGCTGGCCGTTATGCAATCGATGGTGGAGGCCAACGCCCCGTCGGGCCGCGAGGCTATTTGGCGAAAGTTCCAAAAATTCGCCCACATGTGCACCGCCCGCGGATGGCGGGCCCTCCCGACCTCGCCCGAGATGCTCTACGCCTTCGTGCTCTTTTTAAAGGCCGAGGGCCGGGTATCCGTGGGCTCGGCCGGGGGCTACCTCTCCGCCATCTCTACGGTCAGTGCGTGGGCGGGCCTGGTGGGGGGCTCCGCCCATGACGCCATTACTGCCCGCCTCTTGCGGGCCTGGCGCGTCAACGCCCCTCCGGCCGCCTACCGCGACTCTGTCCTCGCTTTTCCGGCGGAGGACCTCTTCCGCTTGGCTGCCCTCGCCCTGGCCGAGCCCAATCCTTATCGGGTTCGGCCCTTCGTGTCCCTCATCCTGGACACGGTTTTCTCTTCGTGGGCGGACTCCGGCTACCATATTCTGCTGGACGACATCTGGCTCGGCAACCCCGCGGGCGACTCCACGGCGTCCTGCCCCACGCATCTGTTCTTTCGGGAGCGGCGCCACAAGTCGAAGTCCACTCGGGCCCTTCTCTGGCGCATCCGGGCCTTCGACTACCGCGGCTTCCCCGACCTGGCTCGGGTCGTCCGTCATTGGGTCCGCCTGCGCGATGTCTGCCGCGCCCAGCACCTTCCTGGCCGCCGCGGCCACATTGAGTTCTTCTACGGCCTTCCTTCTGATGCCCACCCCCCTTCGGCCCGCTCTGTTCAGACCTGGTTCCTCGAGGCCGCCCGCCACCTCACTGCGGCGGGGCAGGCCTACCGCCACCACTGCGTGCGGCGTACGGGGGCGTCCTCCGCCTTTGCCGTACTGGTGCCTGAGGCCCAGGTTCGTAATTGGGGGTGGTGGGCCCCGGGGTCCGCGGCTTTGTGGAAGTATGTGGATTTGTAGCAGCGGCCTACTGAGTTTGACTACCGCCTTTTTGGCTAGATGCTTGTCGCCGCTGACTCCCTTCGTGACGAGATTCGTGACATCTTCTCCGCGCCGTCTCCTCCTCCTGTCCCGTCGCCTTGATGGGGGCCTCTTCGTTCCCCCATCCTTTCCGGCCCTGTACTTTGCTCGC
Organism: Ostreobium quekettii; assembly: GCA_905146915.1. Taxonomy (NCBI): domain Eukaryota; kingdom Viridiplantae; phylum Chlorophyta; class Ulvophyceae; order Bryopsidales; family Ostreobiaceae; genus Ostreobium; species Ostreobium quekettii. The sequence continues at coordinate 20,983 of CAJHUC010001264.1, read as the reverse complement.
GCTTGCCGTCAGGGCCGTATTGTTTGGAGAGGGGCACTCTTTGGCTTGCGGGTGACATACCCGGGTTCTTGAACTGCATGGACAAGCTGTATTGGTGGGTTGGTGACGGATAGGTGTTTGTTGGAGTTGGATCAGGTGGACATTTTGTCACGGTTTGTGACGTTTTCCTGAATATGTAATTATAATTACATGTTCAGCCTGCCATTGGGCGGGAAGATCGCAGGGCTGTACCGTAAGGGATGGTTTCGTCCAGTAAACTAGTTTACGGGAGGCCCGAAGATGGGCGGGCGAAAAAATTGCTACCCGACAGTGTTCTGTCAGCAGGGCGCCCAGTTTGCGCGGGAACATGCTGCTGCTGGGGCCCCAAGGCAGGCAACGGTCCTTGGGGCCGGGTTTCGGCTCGTTCGGGAACTGTTTGGCGGTGCCGAGGCCTAAGGAGGCGACGCGCCATCAGACTGCACTTTGTTTTCTCCCCGCCCGCCCTGTCCTTGGGTTTTGTTGGGATTGTTTTTTGATATTGTTGAAACTTCGCTCGAGATGAACATTTGGGACCGGAAAAGGCACTCTTTGGCTTGCGGGTGACATACCCGGGTTCTTGAACTGCATGGACAAGCTGTATTGGTGGGTTGGTGACGGATAGGTGTTTGTTGGAGTTGGATCAGGTGGACATTTTGTCACGGTTTGTGACGTTTTCCTGAATATGTAATTATAATTACATGTTCAGCCTGCCATTGGGCGGGAAGATCGCAGGGCTGTACCGTAAGATTTTGTTACGCTGAGCGTCAATTTGACAAATCTTACACCATCCCCCCAGCGTCAATCTTTATGTCGAAGCCAGAATGGCTCAGCGGCACTACGTGATGGTGTGGTGCAAATTTATTGTGTCTCGAAGAAAGAACATGGCCCAAACTACAGCAATTCTAGTGGCCTGAAAAGTGAGATGAAAAAAGGCATGGCAGACGATGAGGGGCAGTTTTGAAGCTCGCCAATAGAGATTTTGCAGGGCTCTTCGCTAAGGCTGATTAGCAAAGGGAAGTTTTGAGACAAGTCATGAGTTTCTTGCCACTTTTCAGCAGCTTTTTGGGTATCTTCCAAGCTCACGTCGATTTTGTTACAGTTACATAATCTCTTAGCGTCACAGGCCTGTCTTCGCCCCCACCCCGTTAGCGTCAAACTGACGCTAAGCATAACAATTTCGACATAGTGTCTTTTCTTAATACACATAATAAGTTCAAACACACATTATGTTCGTACATGCACGTACATGTGCAAGCAAGCGAAACCGAAGCGAGTGCATGAGCTCTGTACACGCTCACTGTCCGCTGTGCAGCGTACAGAGCCCACAGCGAAGACACGGGCAGACGCAGGGTGTCAGCACCAAGGACAATGGTTTCCTTCGATCGACAAAAGATGGGGCGCCCAGCAAACGAAGCCAACATATCAGAAAAGACCGACAATGACTGCATTGAAAGTGGGAAGGCACCTGCAGACCTATCTGCACAAGGACCCGGCGGGATCGCAATAAACAGGCAGAAAATTGCGTAACAGAATTGAAGTTCTCATTCATGACTTTCGCGCCGGCGAAGAGTGACGGGAAACGAACACCGTTTCCGTTGTTGCTGTTGAATCCGCTGGTGAGCATACAGATCTTGTGGCATGGGCTCAAGGTGTAGAGGTGATAGGAGAGAGCTAAGGCATTGACCTCACTGCCTCGAATGCCATTGACCTTTGGCATGATATGCCCAAGGGACCAGCGGCGGCACACGCCCTCATGATGGAGAGTGTTGGACGCTGCAACCTGAGAATTCGTCGACAAATCTCTGATTACAAATGCGCAGAATTCTGGAACCAATTGGTGGGCCCCACTTGCCACCGGACAGAATCACGCGGAACGTTGATGTTCTGTAGTCGGGCCCGTGTGGTCAGCTGGAACGTCGTGTGCTGTTCCGATGGCTGAATGATGGACAACGGGATGCTAAAGGTCATTGTACTCAAGAGATTCTCTGCGTTTGCGCCAGTTGAGAGCTAGCGCCACGTGAGCGGTGATGGGACTCTGCAGCCGTGCAAAAGCGTGGAATGGAAGTGGAAAGGCCACTGCATCCGCATACGGGAGAGAACGTCGCTTGTGAAAAGAACACTGTGCATGCTGCTGAAATTCTCATGCCACACCCGCGTGAACTTCCTAAAGAAATTGGCGACACGTTGTTCCAGTCTCTGTGGGTCCTATAATGTGGCGTCGCCTCCAGAATTTCACCTGCCCACTTTCTACTGCTCCAATCTAATGTTGATACTCAATTCGACCAAAATTTGGCCGTGTTATTCATTGATATGATATGTGGAAACTGGAACAGTCGACCGACCCCAATGGTCGCGAAATATGAGTTCGAGTCTCCGAAGACAGAAACAAATCTAAGGCCATGCAACTGAGGGCGGTCAAATGATACGCATAGGGTTGGGGCATCGCAGCTTTCGCCATATGATTCATCCAGCGAAACGGCAGCGAAACCGCAGTACCCCAACCCTGTGCGCATCGGTTCATCCCCCTCACTTGCATCGACTGCGTGGGCGTTTTCGGCTGCGTGCTGTTGCAGGAACGGCAGCCACACACATCACGGGTACCCCAGGTCATCTCAATTTTCATTTTGGTAATCTGCCTATGTCAAAAACGTTCGTGCTTGTAAAACCCCCCACCGGCTTTTTACATGCAGGCAGTACCTGTGACAGTATCACTGACTGCAGTCAAGTCGGACCATTTCCTTCCCCGCGCGATACTGCCTCTTCCCAAGCACAGTGCACGCGGAGTCTCACGACACGCCAACAGATTGATAGACAGGTGGCAATTTCCGGCTCAAGAAATGAAGGCCTGGGACACAAGAGGAAAAAATCGCCCATCATTTCCCGGCCCTCCAAACGCCGAAGACTTGTGTATGAAATACTCATTTGGGTTCGGGAAACGCCAATAACTACTGCTTCCCCAAAGTTTCCAGTTTCCCACGACAAATAACAGTTTGCACATTTTTCACGAGGTTTTGATTAAATCAAAAAATATTTGTTGTCACGAGGTGTTGATTAAATCAACAAAATATTAGTCATGGGGTGGGTAAAGTGCGAACCTGGAAACTTTTGCAGTCCAGGCGCCGTGCAGATGCCCAGTGACGAATTATCAGGTAGAAGCTCCCCGCTCTCCCCCGCTTCATTATTCCTCAGTTCCCACTCGACAAACAACTTCGGCTTTGCATAGTGGTCCCGCCCATCGAATCGGATGCGGCTGCTGGGAGGGGCGCCTCCCTGACAAGGAAAGCCGCGCGGGGGCGGGGGCCATGGCGCCTCCGGCGCGGGGAGGCTACAGCTCGAACGTGAACCTCGTGCTCCTGTTCGCCAGCGCCCTCGCGTGCCTCTTCGTGGCCGGCAGGTGCGCCTCCCCGCCCACTCCCTGGGAGCACGCGCGGATCCCGTCCGATGCAGATTATCGTTCGTTGGTTCTGGCGATTAGGGCCCGTTTTCTTTGCGCTTTGGTGGGCGGGTGGGGCGGCATCGCGCCCTTTTGGGGCTACGTGCGGCGTGATTGGCTCTGTGTGTGAGCCATGTGGATGCTGAACGACGATGCAAAGCAACGCGGTCCTGGGTCGCTCTTGGATTTCGGTGCCTTTCTGGTGTTCGACAGTGCCCTTGTGCCCAGTTGGCGGGCTCCTGAAGCGTGAGCTCTTCGGACGCTCAGCCACCCGCGGATTGTGTTTGTTCCCGTTGCGCTCACACAGTCGGCCCTTAAGGAATCCTTTCGGCTGCGTATGTGCTGAACTGCAAGCAATGTGACCGCCCGAGCATGTGTCTGGCGAGGAACCTTGTGTGCGTCGCTCCAACCGGTTGGAGGCGCTCATTGAGAGTAATGGCGCTTGGGTGGCTTCTGGTGCAGGCTGTGGTGGTACTCGCGGGAGGTCGTTCTTCTTGTAAGCACCCAGCCGGCTTTCCTTTGAGAAACATTTACGTCTCGTGGGATCTAGCCTCAAGGCAACTGTTGGGCATAGGCCTTGGGGCCAAGGACCGAAGAGCTCCATCCCCATTTAAGTTGTTTCACTTTCTGGTCGTCACATGACTTTCCGTAAGGCCGGTGCAGGCCTGATTGGTGGCGGTTGTGGGCTCAAACCGGTTTGAATGAAGCAACACGTCTCTATGATTTCTGCTGGCAGTCATCTCGAATGAAAGCCACATATTTGGCCACATATTTGGCCACAGGTTGAAGTTGAATGGCATTTGTGCAGAGACATCTGCTGCCAAGAGCAGTGCACAGTCAAGTAACAATTTGCTGTGCATAATTTGAGCTCCTGGCCACATTTGGATGGAAGCAGGCATGTTTCTTGAGCTCATTGTTGTGCATGTTGCGTCAGACAATGCTGGATTGCCAACAATGATCAATGGAATGATTCAGTTGAAAAGTAGTCTTTGCAAACAAAGTTGTTTGGTGCATTTGCTACCTGCTCATTGCCTTCAAGGGAAGTTTCACAACAGCAATCTATCACAATAGAATGCTGCTGCATATCAGTGTTGTTAAGTTTGTCGTTGAAGCTCATGGCAGGTTGTTGAAAACATGTGATTCTGGCTTTGCCTTTCCTGCAGGAAAGAGATGTTGAAATCCTCCAGGCGAAACTCCAGGGCTCTGATGCAGCTTCAGCTTTGGCTGGCGGCAAACTTGATTGTGGTGACCTTGGGTAATGATTGCATATCTGTGTGCATTTCGTACACGAAACAGGACCAGCTTTCCATCAGTGCCAGACAGTTTCTGTTCATTTGTAATGGTAGCTCCCTACAAAGGCAGTCGCAGCATTCCTTGTATGGATTTTGTGTGCCATGGACCCTTTTGCATTGCAAGCTGCTAGGTTGCGATGAAGCAGGGCCTGCCAGGTGTTTTCTGGTTATGCAGCAGTGACAAGAGCACCTCAAATATGGTCACTGCCTGTGTGGCACAGCCTTGCTGCCAGTACGCACTCCCCTTCGAACAGTCATCTCACTGTCCACCAGAGAACCACATTGGGAAGAGAGACTGCCGGACATGCTTTGGTTAGGTTTGGTTATCAGCGAACTAGCTCAGACTTTTGTGCAGCAGCAGTGTCATTGTTTGATGCGTTGTCAATGCGCAACTGTGCATCAACCGATTCCAGATATGTCTGGACATTCGTTGGCCAAGTAGATTTCTTCCAGGTCGCAACTCAGAACAGAAGGATTGCAAGATTTCCACCATGAACCCCCCCATGAAACAATGTAGTTGCCCTGTACCCTCACGCCGTTCCCCAGGGAATGGGCTGGTGGCTGTTGCCGATGACTGTCTGAGTTGGCAGAGAGGGATGTGTGACACACAAATTTGCACCCCATTCACCAGTATGAACTGTGGTGGACTCTTGCCCATGCTGTGGATCATGATGCTGACTGTTGCGCTGACCGTTCCAGCTCGGTCCACGCTCAGTCACTCCCAGGCACGGGAAGCGAGGCCGTAAGCAGGTGCATTACAAGACAAGCACTTCAACCTAAACAATGTTTACAGGAAATGTCCCCAGTCGGTAATAACCATTCCCATGCTCACCATGTTTTTATCATCGTGTTCACCTTGTCTGGTCACACCGTATTTAACACCATTCCCCGGATAATCACTTGCCATGGTTTCCCCGCCCTCACACTGACAATTGCAAAAAAGTGTGCTGAAGTGTGGAGTTGAGATACACTGTCCAGGTTGTGATCCAGCGGCAGTCGATTCTGAAAGAGAATGACTTTCCGCTGCTGGATATGAAGTAGTGTTGTGCTGCAGTTTGCAGTTGCAAGTATGCCTCTGTTTGCCTGTCCATTCTTGCATACGTCAAAAGGTACTGGACAGTGACACATCTACTATCTAGTCTGCTTGCTGAGATTGTAGGCATTCTGGCTTTGGGGGTTTTGGGCAAGAGCACATTGACTACTACAGAGGCTGTGGTTTCAGCAGAAGGACTGCAGCACCAGTTGGATCCCTGGGATGGCGTTAGGTTTACATCTGACAAGTTGTTGATGGGCATACTTCATCTGTGCTGTGCAGGCCTGGCCTTTCTGGCCTCCATTTCAACGTGAGACAGAATGCTGCCCCAGTGGTGCCTCCAGGCTTGGTGGGCCCCATGGTTGAGGATGAGGCGATTGACACAGGTGTGCATGCTGTCATTGATTCTTGCAAAAGCAAGCCACGTCCATCAACCAATCAAGATTCCCAAAGTGCATCAACTGCAGGTGCTGCTGTGCCTGTAGTACTGTGAAGCAGAAAGCCTTGCATGCGATTTGGAACAATTCTGGACTCAAAATATAGTATGAAGGCATCTATCAAGCAGTGTCCATGATTTCTGCAATACGTATCCCTGGCTGTCTTTGCCAAAACATGGCAGGTCACTGAAAGGGCAGTGGTTCTTTAAATCGCAGCAACCATTGCCACGAACCATTGCAAACGCAACCATAACATGTTTCCACCCCTCTGTGGCAAAAGAACGCCTGGTGCACTGTAAAAGATGCAGATATTTGAGGACAAGTGCAAAATTGTGAGCAACCAACAGAAATCAATTTTGATCAGCAGGGCATGTCAAACGAAACAAACGAAACAGCAAGGCCACCTATTTACCTGTTGTGGTTTTGATGAAACTGATTGAGGTTTTGCACCAGTGTGGAGTAGACAAGGTCAGATGTTGTCCCCTGTAGCTCAAATGCATCTCGCATATGTCTACACAGGAAGTCAACTATTGAACATTCCAACAGCCTTGAACTCCAATTTGAATTCATTTCATATTACCTATGCATTCTCAAGACAAAATGGTTCCCCCAACATCAGATTACATGCCTCACTGATTTTGCTCAAGTTCACAAGTGTGCATGGCCTGGAATATTAATGTGTAAGCGGACATTTGCTGTGGGCATTTCATGCATATCCATATTCTTGCAGTTGCAGATGTTCTCCAGGAGCCCACATTTACTGGGACAGGAAAGTGGTAATCCAATTGTTATGCAATTGGTGCAGTGACTGATGATGGTGAAGGAAGAGAAGCCCCTCTGCTGGGGCAGTTGGATGGAGTCCGAGATGGGTATGTATATGGATGGGCTTGCCAACGAGCCAAGGTGTCAACAGCTCTAAAGGTCAGTACTTATTGCCTGCGAAGTCTCCTGTCAACATAAGGTCAACAATCGGACAGCACATCTCACAATGGCCATCTGCTTCCAGAGCAAGACTCTCCTGTACTCTTTCTTTCCTTTGATTGCATTCAGTACATTACTGCACAAAGCCTTTTGCTAAAGTTGTTGCCAATTGATGCATGTGTTACTGCTGATGGTGTTTGGTCCCGATGACACTCTGGTGTTGTTCGTCCTCATCACTAGCAGAGCAAGGCGCTGGATGTTGTTGTCTGTCTTGGCGACATATATGAGAAAATTGAGGAGTGTTTTGGCTGGGAATCTCTTGCTGTAGTGGGAATGGCCAATTGCAATTGGGGGGGGTGGGGGGGGGCGCTCCTCAGTGGACCAACCTGCAGTTGGACAGAAAATGAAGATATCATTTAAGACACGTGTGTGTTGCAGAAATGGAAAATTTCATGCAATGGACAAACGCCGGCTGTGCAACAGATTGTGTGAGACTCTCCTCCATACTCTAAAAGATCATGCACAAGTTACTGTTTCCAACAGGATCTCAGAGCAGCATGACATGCTCTCACGTGGACTTAAGGAAGCAGAGTTATGTGGTAGCTGCACGTAGCGGGTGGTTTTTGTGCGCAGGTGGTTCTGTACATCAACGATGTGCAAGTGGGCATGGTACATGCTGACAAACCGGCACCACACAGCATTGTCAATCGCATTTGCACTGGGCCAGTATCTGTGGAGATGCACCTTCAGCCTGCAAGAAATGTGGCCTTCAGGTTCAAAATGCCTCGATTGCCTGATGGGCTTTATCAGGTGGGCCCTGTCTGCATTCTGTGTGCCACTGAGACAGTGCAGGCAACAGCGCACAATGTCAAATCCCTTGATTCGTTTGCCTGCAGTGGGTGAGCCAGTGCCCTTGATACTTGAATGTGATGATGGGTATATGATGGATGCCATCAGCACTTGATTGTGATGTGTTGCACATGATGAATATCAATAGCATTGCTTGTTCCCGCTGTCTCCCAAACTAGGGTGTCATCGAATCGATCAAGATTCTGGCTGCAACGATGCTTCAGCACCAATGGTCCAGGCATCTGCAAGTCTGCAAAGCACAGTGCACCAAGAACTCTAACTGTGTGCACATCAGCAACCCAAGAAAAGTAGACTTCTGCAGAGAAAGGGGTCCCTGCATGGGGGCAAAACTCAAGCAATCTCACTGCAAGCAGATTGCCTAGTTCTGCTATCCCTGGAGGTGTTCAGGAGGTCGCAACTGCTAGAGATGCTCATGCACCTCTGATTCTGGGATTGAGAGTTTCAAGCAGATATCATTTAGATTTGCACACAAAATATCCAGCTCAGATCCTGTGCTGCTGTAGTAACTATGGTGCTAACTGTGGGGGTGCCATGCCAGCTGCGTGCCTTCGCCTATCACCCTGATGGCCGGTGGAGGAAGGAGCTGTACATGTCACCCCTCTCTTTCTATGAATCAGATGCACGTCCTGACCTGGCTGAGGCGATCAGAAGAAAAGATGACATCATTCGAGCTAGGAATGCTCAAGTGGCATCGTTGTATGAAGAATTGAACACCAGAGGGGCTTGGGAGGTGGGGCTGGGCTGGCAGACATTGCTTCTATGGTGGAAGAGCACTTCTGGCAATTCCTATGCCAGGGCAGACAACGTCCATGAGCACTTCAGCTGACGTTTGCTCGCCCTGATTGACAGTTCTGCGTGCCTTGCAAGGAATGAGCCAAATAGGAAATATGCCTGAAAGGGAATTCGTGTACTCAGGGTTTTTCTCTCTGATATACTTGTTGGCAAGCCACTGTACATTCAGGTTTTATTCATTGCTGAGAAAGGCAGTGCTGAATCGGTTGCAGTCTCATTCTGCCAGTGCAACACGGTGTCTGTCCTTTACTGTCACTGGTTGTGTGTGCATTCCCCATGAACACAAACGAGAATATTGTGGACAGTACTTCACTACTTGCCACACTTGTGCTCTGAAAATCACAGCAGCGGACGTGCACATCGCCTTCTGAGTACCTGGACTTGTACATCTGATACATTGCCCACATCAAAAGAAATGTACAAACACCAGACTGCACTTGGGATTGGCAAGAATTTGTGGTCTCAAGGTGTTTCAAATTCTGTTTGTGCATGTCGGAATTCGATGTTCATACTCTGGTGCGGTGGTCTGGGAGATGAATGAGAACCTTTTCAGGCGATTGGAGTAAAGGATGTGGACGTATTTAGATGTCTACTAGCACACATTTCTGGTCTTGGTAATCCATGCAGTCTGATTGTCACAAGCAACAATCGCAACACCCATACATATTGATTGTGATGCAGTATTGTAGAATAGAAAGTGATGCACATGGCACCTGTCGTAGGTGTGTCACATTGCTCCAGTCCCCTTTCTACTTGCCTTTCCACTCAATGCTTGTTGTGCTCAGTTGCTTCTGCCACAGAACAGTGCAGCAGAGTGCATGAAGTGACTGAGAATGGTATTTGTTGGCTGTTGAGGATTGTGAACTTGTGAAATTCTAGGACTGATACACCCAATTCGTGCATGTGCCTGCAGTCTGTCACAAGCGAGCCAAGGGTTCGAACGTTTGCCCCTAAACAAGGCCAGGACTCTGTTCCCCGACTCTTAGTGTTCATTGGCGTCAATTCGGTGAGGGGGCACTCAATTGCAGGGAGGGTTCCTACTGCATTGTTCCTATCGACTGTTGCCAATCTTCGGGGAGTGAAGACAAACAAAGCTGACACTTGAGAACTAAGGTTCATGAAGAGCTGTGGATTGGGTTCGAGAATGCAGCAATGGTGGCGTTGGCATTGATCAAAGTACCTCAACATCCTTCCTGAACAGCTTGGCCCCGAAATTCAACACACAAACGAGACATTTGTCGCCCTGTACAAGCTGGAACACATTCTGTCAGTACCAAGAAATGCAGCCCTCCTGAGTCATCCATTCTTTCTTGCAGGACCCCGGAGACAAGCATCATCGCAACTTTCTCCGTGCGACTTGGATGAAGAATGAGACTGCCCTTAGCGAAATGGGCGTTGCTGCGAAATTCATAGTGGGGAAGAGGTGCGTGATCGGTTGCCTCTGCACTGTACACTGGAACGAAGCAGTGTGCATTGACATGTTGTGCCATGCTTTGCATGTCCTGGCATCCAATTGGTGCTGTGAACTCCTTCCCCATAAGTTGCATGCCAGTCAGTGGTCGTAGTTGGTTTTACCCCGAACTGCAGCACCAGCTGATACGTCCAGTCAGACAGTTTTCAGCAAAGGGGCTTTGAAGATTTCAATTATGTCGAATTTTGGGTAATCAGATTCAAGTAAATTGTTGAATTCAATTTTATACTCATAGAATGACAATTGAAGTTGAATTCAGTATATTATTCACACGGCCTTGCTCAGTTGTTGAGCACTGTTAGGACTTACACGGTATTAAGCCAGTGTGGTATGCTAGTCAGCATTTTGCAAAGCATTTTTCTGTTTTAATGGAGCTCAGTTGATGCCAGTTGCATCATCAGTTTGCACACCTTCAAATATTGTCCCAAATTGGATGCCTTGGGGCCATGAAGGTATAAAATGAGTCCCATTCTCTTAGGGCAAGTTGCATCCAGCCCAATGCTTGAGACGCTCAAACGGTCAAAAATGTATCATGTATGCAAATGTACCATCACTAACTTCTTGTTATGGTGGTCAGCTTCTCAGTACAGCGTTAAATGATAGTGCTTGGAATGATGCTCTAAGTGTAATTTTGAGCATCAATGTCTGCGCCCTCTGCTGCCTGCAGCGATTGGCTACCAGAGAAGGAAGTCACAGAGCTGGCTGACGAAATGGCGGAGCATGGCGACATGGTGACTGTTGACATAAAGGGGTATGAGGATGCTGCAAAGAAGATACTGGCCTTCTACCGGTCCGTGGCGCTCACCACAGACGCCGACTACTATTTCAAGGTTGGTGCCCCCTGGAAGGAATCTGCCAGAAGGGGTGGGGTGGGGTGGGGTGGGATGGTAGGGGGCTGCACAGGGGTCTCTACTTGCAGGCCGGCCAAACGCGTGCAGATGTACACACGTGACTTTGTCAGGTTGCCACTCATGGCATATGACATACGATTGGTGTACAGCGTATGGTTTACGTGCGACTGCCATGCAGTTTTCTGCAGTGTGGGGTGATTTTAGTGTGAACCAGCAAGATGCGAATGTGTGGTTTCCAGTTTCCCCTGACGGCATCGCCGCATTGCTGTCCTTTGGGCTGAGAGATAGCCTGCATGCATGAAGCAAAGAGGATGTCGTTGCACGATTCATGTTGGCTTGTGGGCAGTTGCCCATCTGCGGAATGTTTCATGCTCACGCCCTTCCTGTCGTGTCATTGCAGGTCGAAAAAGACGTCGTGGTGAACATCGGCAACCTCGTGGACTACTTGACGCCAACCCGCGACCGGGGAAACTTGTTCATGGTGAGAACATGGCCCTGTGGTCGCCATGGCACAGTGGGAACGCGTTTGTGGATTTGCAGTTGCCATGCGAGACGCAGCACGCCGAGCATGCCATTGGCAAAGGGTCTGTGTGAGTGCAGGAGTCTGTGAAACTGCAGGCTTCGAGCTGTTTGTTCTGTGGCTCGGGGGGTAATGACTGCTGAAGAGACTGCAGTTTCACAACAGCAATTACATGGCGAGTCGGATGCCGTTGGAAAGGATCGCCGGTGGCTTTGGCCCCTGGTGAAGCGGAAGCACTGGTGAGGACAGCACCAGAAATATGGCCGAGATTGCCCCATGGGTATTTCGCATTCGGTGATATTATGGGCATGATATGCATATCGGATGTGTGCTTGGGCGCCAGCTGCCTTCACACCATTCTCTTTGGATCAAGAACAAACAATTCGTGAAGCCTTGGGGATGGCTGCAGTTGTGAATTGGAAGTCGCTCTTAAGAACGCCTGTCTACTTGAAGTATTCGTTTCTGGACGTTCACTAGAACACCTGTCAAGGCACTCGTCTGCATAGAACATGACATTGCGGCACATTGCTGTGGCGCGAATGTGGTGCGCAATGGACCCATCTAGCCCAACCAGAGCAAGTTTTAGCATTTTGACACCCTTGGGAAGCGGGCTATAGGCGGCCTAACTTGTTCTTTTAACCACTGTGAGAGTTTGGGCACGTGGCCTCTAAGTGATGTCCATGTCAGGGACACGCCAAAGTGGCGTTCACTTCAGATTCGACCTCAGCTGTGCAGTGCTTCCTTACGCTGGAACCCTTGGCTTGAAAAGCAGAAAGCGCAAGGTGTGTTTTCACATTGGCATGTACCCCTTTATGTACCCTTTTACGAATGTGATGTCCATTTCGGCCTTCGACTTCACCTATTCAGTGATGCCTTGTGCCAGAACATTCAGCTTGAAGAGGCAAAAAGCACAGCGTGTGTTCACTTTCGCTTGTGCTGCAGGGCTGCATGAAGTCGGGCGAAGTTGTGACCGACCCCAAGAGAGCCTGGTACGAGCCGCAACACTACCGCTTCGGCGACCCCATCGGCAGCGACAAGAAGTTGTCCTACCCGCGGCACGCCCACACCCAGGCACGGATGAACGCACGAACTTCATTTGCGATGAGTTGTGTCTTATTAGCAAGAATATTTATAACAATATTGTCATGAGCGAATCAGGGGCGAGCACAAACGAACGCGTTTTTCGCGTTCACGTTAACGTTTGGGCTGAAACGTCAGTGGAATGTGAGCCACACGTTCGCGCTCCCGTTTTGTAAACCCAAATGCAGGCAATGCGTTTACGTTCACGTTTTTGAAACCCGGCACATGCTCACGGTTCCGTTCCGGAAACCCAAACGCACTGTGAACGTTTTGCGTTCGCATTTCGACAGTTCGGACATTCGCCTCACACGCTTGTGCTACCGCTTGATAGATCAAACGCACAGTACACTTTTGATTTACTGTCCAACCGCAAATGCACAAACGTGTGGACAGGAAAGGTGGACATATGCGAACCTGTTACTGTCCCGCGGGTGTGCCAAAGCGGCGGGTGGGTGTGGTCGAGCCAAATTGGTGTGGTGCCCTTTGATGAATTGTCAAGGCATCACTGCTGCGTTGGCTTTGGGTGTCGATTGCTGCCAAGGACACTGCCAAACTCACGAGACCTGCAAATTGTTGCGGATGCCCGGCCGCAGGTCTCGTTTCTTGAAGCTGTGGAAACGCGAGCGCTGCTCAATGTTCGCGTCAACGTTTCCGTCGCTGAAACGTTTGGTCCATGTCCACGTTTCCGTTTTGGAGACCCGAACGCACTGGGCACGTCGACGTTCCCGTCTCGGCAACCCAAACGTATGGCAGACATTCACGTTTTGGCTTTGAAACCTGAGACGTACTGCCAACGTTCACGTGGCCGTTCCTGAAACCCAACCGCACCACACACGTTCGCGTTTCCATTTGAGCGGCATACGCCCACCCCTGGAATGAATGAAATACAGAGAGCCAGCCGAATGCAGTGGCTCACTATCCTTGCTGGTACCTCACTGGCGTGCTGCAGACAGTGCACACTGAGTATGCAATTTATTTGCTTGCGGTCACGAGTCCTGCCCCTCGGATCATCGGAAAGTCGTGGCAGGCGAATTGGTGGAAGTCTCCTTCCGTTCCCATTTTGCTCATGTCTTGCCGCAATGCGGTCTTGTTTTTGCCCTCGTTCCCTGTTTCAAAAGTCCCCGCCATCATGGCAATTGCTGCAGTGTAAAAATTGGGGTTTGCACCAAGACGGGAGCAGCCGCTCCAATGCATCTGCCTCCCACTCTCTACACAAGTGCGTTGTGTTTCTCTTCATATGAGAACAACCATCTGGGCCGAAATTGTGCTGGTGCTGCGTTCCGCCCAGTCCTCGAGCACCGCACTCCAGTACTGACAATGCCGCTACTGCTGCGATCATTGCCCTTCTCAAGCCATCATTGTCGCCATTGCAATTGCCAGCGCTGTGCGACATTGTTGCCAGGCGCAGATGGCTATGATTAACAGTTCATATGCTCCATACCGACGTCTCAAGTTAATTGCATTTTACCCTTTCAGTTTCATGACAATTTTATTGCGCCCACTCAGGTCTTCGGCCTCTCCCGCAACGTGGCCAAGTACCTCGGCCAGAACGCGGACGTGATGCACGGCTACGCCCACGATGACGTCACCGTGGGCGCCTGGCTGCTTGGCCTGGACGTGGAGTTCAAGGACGAGGGGCGGCTGTGCTGCGGGGAGTGCAGGGGGGATGACAAGTCGCGGGCGTGCATATCGTTCTTCCAGACAGGCTGCTCCGGCGTGTGCAGCCCAGAGACCAAGGTGATGAAAATATTCGAGACTTGCGCAAAGTCCAGGGGGTGAGATTTGTTACAAAGGGTAAAATTTCTTACAAAGGGGAATAGAAAGGGACCATGCGTAAGGCAACCCATCCTGGCCAAGTTTAGGGTAGACTCTTTTTGCACGAAAGTCAGGGGGAGGTAAAATTTGTTACAAAGAGGGAAGGAAAACACGTCGTGCAGAGGGCACCCCCGTCCAGGCAAGTGCAGGCGAGACTTCCTTCCATGAACGTGGGGTGGCAGGTAGAGGGGGCGGTTTGTTTGGGGATTGTGTAATTCATTGATCACGCTGTGGAACAGCGAGGAGACACAGCCTTGATTTGTGGGGCGATGGTGGGCATGTGGTTGCACTGGGAACTTCCAGAACGCGATCTCCATAAGAGCCAAAGTCTGGAATAATGTTCGGGGCTTGCGAGTGAGTGGAAGGGAGGGATGGGCATTGGCGCTGGAGGTGTTGTTGCGGGAACGGCAGTGGGGGTCGGTGGTGAGAGGTTGCGGGTCGACGACGAGGGCATGAGGAAGTGGCTGGCAAGGGGCCAAGGGCGGGGGCACATTCGGGAAATGGAGGGTGGAACGGGAGGGCGCCCATTTGGCCCACGGTGGCCGTGGCAGGGCGATGCGGACTCCAGTCTTTGGTGCTTCGTGCCGGCTCTCTGAGTGGCTTCGGCGCCAACCCTTTCATCGTGTTCGTTGAAAAGTGGCGAGGAAGCGCAGGTGCAACCTTTGGGCGACGGCAGGCCCAACCCCATCCATTCTGTCTGTTACGAGTGTCGTGTCCTTCATCTCTTGGAGCAAAAATCATCTTCTGAACGACGACGACGCATAAAGGACCCCGCCTTGGAGGGATAGCAGATGTGCCCTTCTCGGCAGCTATGTTGCTGCTACTTTCAGTACTTTAGCAGCACGTGCGACAGCACTTGGTGTGGGAGTGAATGCGGGGGCCCATGCAGGTAGGTGATGCGCTTGTCTAGTTTAGGATAGCAAACGGGTTTTAGGGTCAGGGGGATGTTAGTCTCATGTGGGCGGGCGAAACGGGCATGCTTTAGGCCCTTGTGCCTGTGAATGAGTGGTCATGAATGCCATGGGGTTTGCAATAGGGGAGGAAAGAAGGGGCTCATGTTTAGTGTCGAGGGAGCGCAGGGTGGTGGCCCACCGGCTGTGGGAGAGTCTCAGCTTTTCGTCCATTCAAGCACCTTTTTCGGCACCCAAAGAACAAGGTGTGTTGTGTGCTCTTCTCCATTGAAAACAGGTCCAGAAACCTTGTCGCGCTGGCCGCCTGGGTCCTGAGCTTTTCCATGCCTGGCAGGCGCCGACGAAAGAAGAGCGCCATATCTGGCAAAAAGAGGCGCCACAACATTTCTCAATTGAGTGCCAAGAGCGAACTCGGCAGCGACACCAGTACGTGACCAGTCACACGCGACATGTTATGTATGCCACAATGATCGCAAGCCTGGTGCCACATCACTTTTCCTCCTTGAATTTATGTCACACTCTCTCACAATGCACTCCCCCGTCCTCACCACAACGCGCACCACAGCCTGCACGTCCAGAGTATCAAGCAAACATTACACGCAACTACACTGGGAGGCTACTTGGCGGGGTGTGTGCTCGTTTTGGCGTGCCTGGCGTGTGGCTGACCAGTGCCACACATTTTGGCAAGAGGTAGCCACAAACCCCGGTATTCGTGGCTCGGTACAGTCGTGCAACGCCAAGGTGCCGAAGGTAGGTGTCGCACAGTTTTTACGCTACTTCCTGCAGTCGGACACGTCCGAGTGCAGAAAGTAGCGTGAAAACTGTGCGAGATGTGCTTAGGTGTACACCCGTGCACATCTCCGAACGTGGACGGTTGGCCACCTAATGAATGATGCGAACTCGGGTCCAGAAACCTTACGTATCGCAAGAGGGCGGCCGTATGCTCCTTGTTTTCCCCCCTGAAAGTGACTTCACTCGCTGTTGACTGAAACAGCACAGCGCTGAAATCCCTCTGAGCGCCGAGACGAGTCGCCTCAAGGCGGCACTGACCCTCCCGTGTCTTCCTCACCAGTTGCATGTTCTGACACATTGGTTCTTCCTCTGCCACCAGCCATCCAGTCTTGGACAGAGCCGCGCTGCAACTGCCCGCACCAACGCACGCACGACGGCCACGTACGGTTCGGTCTCAACCGCTCCCCCGAATGGGTAGAGTTTCCCACACCCCACTTGGACCCACGTCGTTCCAAACTCCCCACCCCACAGCCCGCCGGGGCCAACCAGCCACCACACTTGAGCTGGCTCTGCGACCGCCCCGCCCCGCACAAAACGTCCGGAGGCCAGTCCCGGCGAGGCGCGCTTTCCTACAGTCCGGGCCGACACAACTCGACATGGAGCACGCAAACGGGCAGCCGACCTGCAGGCAGCGGCCACCCTCCGCCCTTCGAGCGGGCATCGGCACCGGCTCGCTGCGCACGATGCACCGGGTTGAAAACCAGCTGGAGCGAAGCAATGCTTTACCGCCGATCAGTCGGTCAGGAGCGACCGATAGGTAAATGAGTAGGGTCCCGGAGGGCCGACGACGCCCGCTCCGACACGTCGAAGCGCTCCGCCTTGTCGGACCGACAGTGTTGGGAGCCTTGAATCGAGAGGACCCGCTTTGACATTGTGTTATGGGTGACGTGGTGTACCAAAACTGACAGTGCGCGTTGCACACTCTCAAGGGAGGTGGAGGGGATAGTTGCGCATTGCGCGATTTCAGGCCTCCCCTCCCTCGGGTGTTCTTCAGGCTTGATTTGCTCGCCCTGTGCAAATGTCTTGCAGCAACTTGCATGTCAGTTCCGGGAAGTCGAATCTATCGGTCAACACTACAGACCGAAGTCAAAGAGGTCGCCGTCTCTCTTGCACTTCACTTTAGGAAACACCAAACACCAAGGACCAAACACTGCCCGACATCGCCAGCTTGGTGACAGGGCTTGCGCTGTCATGATTCTGGCAAACGTAATTGCAACGGATTAAAAAATAGGAAAGAAGACGGTCGTTAGCCACCTAATCTGCCGCCCCCAAAACAGTGTACATGGCTCGTATGTTGCCATGTCAAATACTGCATCCATGAAATCTAGATTTCGTTTCCGTAGAAATTAGTTCCTTTTCTTCTAGATATTTTGGAGGCATCGCAGTGAAATGAGAGTCTTTGCAAGAAGAATACCATGGGACACAGCCACAAAATGAGATTGGGCATTGCCAAGGCATTTCTTGTCTTCGTTCTGAACATTGAGCGAGTGAGTGACCGCTCCAGGTGACGTCAGCTTCATGCTCGCCACTGGAAAAATTAGTGCCAATACGATATTCACCGCTCAAGGCACCTCAGAAACGGGAAAATCTGAAAATTCATGAATGATCAACGTCTCAGAATGCACTGTCCATGTGAACACATCGAAGGGCGCGTCCTTGCAAGAAGCCAGCGGAAGCAGAATTAGAAACTGCTGTTCGATTCACACCTTTTTGTGTCACGTTGTTCCGACAAAACACGCCCCCCCAATTTGCTCAATCGGACCAGTGTCAATGAGCCCAACAATGGTGACTCAATATTGGCTTTCCAGTCTCCAATTTATGGGTATGAAATCGCATAAATCACCGGAAGCCACTGTGGGATATGCGTACCTTCAGATGCTTTGAAAGCTGACGATGGTGGGGTGGTATGCCTTTAGGAAGTTGAGCTGTGGACGGTGGCCGAGCACAATGTTCTGTGGAGACATAGCGGGGACAAGCAGCCGGGCAAACTACTCGAGGGACTTGCTGCGCAACACTCTGGACGTCCGGGACATCACGGTGAGCTCAGACATGGAATTAACTATCTTGTTAATGGGTTTCTGCGAAGGGCGACGATTGGGAGGGCGCGCAACGGCCAGGTCGGGCCGTTCCGCCTTTTGGACAGTTTGGGGCCAGTCGTAAGCCGGTTTCTGTCACCCTTGTACTCGGGGTCAGTGCTGCCCGACGTATCCAAGGGAGCTTGGGTTGAACCTTGTACTTTGGGCGCAGCCAAGGGGACCGGTCAAGCTGGCCCTTGGGTTTGGCGGGGAGTTTGGCGGCAAGTGGGAGTGCTATTTCAGGCGCGACCCTTGGCGCCCCCCTTATCTTGTTTCGCTTCGCGCCAACACTTTGGCACAACCCGGAACCACCGAGTGGTTCGACCTTCCGGCCTTCGCGCCGAGTCCTTTCTGTATGAACCCCAGCCCTGCCAAACAGTGGCTGCGGGCACTGGCGCTTCGTTTCAACCAGCGCCTCCCTGACCGTCCTAATGATGTCACGTGGGTTTCCGACCCCCGGTTACTCCCCCGCTCAGTCAACAACCGGGTCGCCAGGCCGGACTTTACGTCTTTCCCAGCCTGGTTCGACGTACGGGAGACCGGCCAGGGCCAGACCGTCGCCGCGGCCTTGGGACCCAACTCCGGCTACTTCCAGGAGTACGCGAGCTGGGCGCCGTGGGTCGCGTGGCAGTTCGACTTTGCGGCGTGCTTCGTGGACCTTGTCGCCCATCCGAGTCTACCGCCTTCGATCCGTGATCTTCTCCTGCCGTACGTTTACGCCTCGGTGGCCATTACCGAGCGGCAGGTCGACCAGCTGCGCCTCCATCAGGTGCACGCGAAGCATCGAGGCACCGGGCTCGAGGGATCCTGGCGGGCTCTACAGGCCCAGATCCGCCTCAGCGAGCCCGAAGGCGGCTTCACCACCGACACCATCGACGGGACGCTCGGTGCCATTCGCAAGGAGCTCCTCACCCAGGAGGTCAAGCTTGCGACCAAGGCGGCCGCGGCCAGCCGGGCGTCCAAGGCAGGGAGCGGCGATCCTCCTCCCCATTCGAGCGGCCCGTCGGGGAAGCGGGGCAAGAGGCGCAATCCCCCTCAAGCGGCGCGTCCACCTCCGGACGCGTGACCGACTTCCCGTATAATCGCACCCGCGGACGCCTCTCAGCATGGCGGAGGATTGGAGCGCCATCGCACGTTCTTCAATGGATCCATTCGGGCGTCCCGCTCCCCTGGGGACCGCAGGGACCTCCCCCGCCTTTCGACCTGGGAGAATACCCGATCCGTTCGGCGGAGGAGCGGGCGGGCTGGACGGCCCTCCGCGAGGAGTATTTGAAGTCGGGCGCGATCGTCAAGGTAGACCCCGGCCCCTCTTCACGCATCTCTCGCGCGTTCTTGGTGGAAAAAGGGCGGGAGGATGGAGTGATGAAGTATCGACTTTGCGTCGATCTCCGCCGCATTAATCGGCACTTGCGCAAGATGGGCTTGCGGTACGAAAAATTACGGGATTTTGGTCATTTGTTGAAAAAGGATGATTTTTTGGTCGGTTTTGATGTGAAGGATGCCTACCATCATTTACGGATGAGATTGGCTGACGAATGCTTTTTACAATTTCGTATGGACGGGGAGGTCTTCGCTTGCCGCGCCCTCCCCTTTGGTCTCTCTTTATCTCCTTACTTTTTCACCTATTTTATGTTGGTGGTTACTCGTTTCCTTCGCTCTCCGGGGTCATGTACCAAAGCGGCGCAAAAATTCCGTTTTGGCAGTCTCGCGGGGAATGATTCGATCCAACGCTACTATGTGCGTTATACGATCGATGACCCCGCCATTATCCTGGTCTATTTGGATGATTTTCTGGCCGCCCTGAGCGATCCCCAGAAATTGCGAGAATGGTCCCAATTAGTTAGGGAGATTTTTGGGGCCCTGGGGATTCGCTTTAAGGATCGGAAATGCCAGTGGGAGCCGGTTCGGGTCAAGCGCCACCTCGGGGTGGTGGTGGACACCAACGCTTGCCGTTTCTTCGTTCCCCGGGACAAGGTGACACTCCTGGCCGAAAAGGCCCGGGTCCTTCGGGCCCGGAAATGGGTAGTCGCTCGGGATCTGGCTCGCTTTTGTGGGCAGGCTATTTCGGTTTATTTAGCCTTTCCCCTTGCCCGGTTTTTTTCTTCAGAGCCTTTATGCTGTGCTCCGGACCAAACGCTCTTGGCGGGATCGTCTTCGATTGACCCCGCAAGCCTGCCTCGATCTAGAGGCCTGGGTCCATCTTCATCGGTGTGATGGCCGCCCCCTTAATCCCGACGGAGTGCCCTTTGCGGGTACCCTCGCTACGGATGCTTCCTTGACGGGTTGGGGTGCGACTTTCACTCCCCCTCACGCCGATCATCCTCAATTGGCGAGAGGCTTCTTTGATCGCTCGTTAACGCACATCAATGTGCGTGAATTGCAGGCGGTAGCCTTGGCCATCCGGGCCTTTTTTCCGGCGGTTTCCCCCTCGATCTCGGCTCGGCTGCGCCTGCTCGTGGATTCGCAGGTGGTTCTCTTTTGTATCCGTAGCATGACGACGAGTTCCGACCAGCTCCGCGGGCCGCTCCGCCAACTGCAGCGGATTTGTTCGGCCCGCGCATTGCTGCTCGATCCGGAATACATCCCGTCCAAGGAGAACACCATTCCGGACCGCTTGTCGCGGGTCAAGGGGGGCGAGGACTACCGTCTCAATCCGGTGATCTTCAAAGCCA
>CAJHUC010001263.1:0-50251 GCA_905146915.1 Ostreobium quekettii | reverse complement strand
CTTCTCCAACGGCGATCCTCCGGCGCTTTCAAAACTCCATCTTCATACCTTCAACTTGCTGGCGTTTCCCATGGCTTCGGGTCTTCTTTCGCCTTGTTCGCCGCTTCCATGCAGCTCGATCCGCGCCCGATTTTGGCACCGTTTCTCATCGCTACGCCCCTCGGTCGCAGCTTCACCCGATGCCACCTTTCCCGGCGTCAATCACTGGCGGTCTTCCTCACGGCTCCGCGCTCCGAACCACTTGTTGCGGGGCCTTTTTAATGGCCTCCGCTGGTCCCTTTTTGTCGTGCGTGTCCCCACTTCATCCGCCTGCACCCAATCGGGCCGATGGCCCCCTCCGCCGAATCCGGCGGGCTTAACCGGGGTGCTCGTTCGTTCGTTGCACAGTGGGCCCTCTTGCGCTTTGGGATCGGGCAGCCCTGCCGTTTGAAGACGGCGGGGTGCGAGGCAGCTTGCTCCCCGGGCCGTGAGGCCCGTGCGGAGCGAGGCAGTGAGCCAAACGGGTAACAGAGCGGGGAGCAACGCACCCCCGCGTACATACTGGTGGTCGGCCACATTCCGGCCTGACCACCCATCACACAGACACTACAATGTACATCAGTGTGTCACGGCTGTATCGCCCGGCATACCCCCGTATCGGACCCACTATCGATACACCATAGCCCAATCTACCCCCACGGCCTATCCCTTAAGTATAGGGACTTCCCTAGGCCACAAACTACTCCATACTTGGGGGATAATGACAAGTAAAGAGCCTACGAGTATCTAAAGATCATAAAGAATCCAAATAATGGGTCATATCCCACAGATGACTCACCAACCAAGCCTAATGGCCATAATTCTCTCGACCCCCATGTGTTTCCACAACACTTAGGTTGCTATTATTTAAATGTTCCCATTTACTACATCTGCAAAGCAACCATATCAATCCTCCCCCCCCCCCACCAAGTGTGGCCGTCCTCGGCCACGAGACCAACGACCCAGAAAACCAGCAAGAAAGAAGATACGGCGTACCCAACAGAAATCCACAATAAGTCAGACTAGCCATGTCCCATACCATGATCCAACTCATAATGAACCCCTGCTATCCATATGTCCATACAGTCCATCACTTTTTTCGGTGATTCTGTCTGGCCTTCTTGATTGCTTCTTGTCATTGTAGCCTGAGGAGGTACTCTGCAATGAGGTCCGAACAATGAGTGAGGTTGGCCTCTGGCTCCCAGGTTGCTTTATGAAGCTCATAACCTTTCCAGGCTACCAAGTATTGTCTTCTAAAAGTGCTGTCACGATGTCTGATGATCGCCTCGACCTCAAACTCTTGCTCACCCTCTACCTCTAGTGATTCTGGAGGCGAACTGATGGGGTGCTGAAATGTCTCATTGCGCTCGTACTTCTTCAACTTCTCGACGTGGAAGGTCGGATGTATACGCCAGCTGGATGATAACTGGAGGGTGTATGCAACTGGGGAAACTACCTTCACCACCTTAAAAAGTCCAATGTAATGACGTCTAATCTTCACTGGAATATGCTTGAAAGCTGTGGAGGGCAAAAATGTTGTTTTCACCACAACTTCATCTCCAGGCTGAAATTGCACATCATGATGACGCTTGTTGGCAATTGTAACCATCCTCTCATGTGCCCTCTCATAATGCTTCACAGCACTGGACACCACTTTCTGCATCCAATTGGCCATAGCATCCACTGACTTTACCCTCGTGTCAACTGTCTTCTTGGCCATAAGTCCCACTGAAGCCTGAACGTGCTGACCATACATCAAATAAAAGGGCTGTATCCGGTCGCTACGTTGATAGCATTCCTCACTACAAATTCTGCCAAAGGAAGGTAGGTACTCCACTCCTCTGAATGCTCTTCAATGTATGGCCTCAAGAAATTCTCCAGCGTGTGTATGGAGACCTTGGACTGACCATCTGTCTCCGGATGGTACGCGGTGGACATGCGCAAGTTGGTGCCAAGAAGTCTGAATAGCTCCTGCCAGAACTTACTCAAAAATCTGGGGTCCCTATCACTGATGATAGCGTGAGGTAGACCTGAAATCTTGAAGGCATTGTTGAAAAAACAGCCTTGCATACCCCACTGCATTTAACTCTTTCCGGCAAGGAACAAAGATGACAAACTTGGTGAGTCTATCCACAAATACTGCAACAGCTGTATGTCCATGTGATTCAGGTAAATCTGTCACAAGATCAGTGGCAATCTGTTCCCACTTAGTTGTTGGAACTGGAATCGCCTGCTGAAGTCCTTTTGGTGCTTGATTCTCTGACTTGAACATCTGGCACTTTGGGCAGGTTCTGATGTAATCCCTCACTGACTGACGAATCCCCTTCCACCAGTAAACTCGCTACAACATCTCCAGCGTCCTCTCAACACCCAAGTGTCCAGCTGTCGGCACACCATGGTGCTCCTCAAGAATATGCTGCTACTGACTGGTGGGAACCACAATTTTGCGCTCGGTCCCTGTTGCCTGGTAGTATAAAATCCCATGCTGATCTACTGAGTAACCCCTCACAACCTGTCCCATGTTGAGCTTCACCAACACATCACAAGTACCTGCATCTGTGTTCAGTGAATGCAACCATGCCTCTCGTTTTGAATCTTCAACACAAGGTACTGCTGCAGATTGAACTCTGGCAGCTGAATTAGGATGAGTCTGAATTGTGAAACTGCAGGAGAGTGCATCTGCCACAACATTGGCCTTGCCTGGTATATACTTCATCACTGGCATGATGCTCTCAAAGTACCCACTCTTCAGCCAGCGCGCCTGAGTGCGAGACATAGTCTTTTGCTCCATGAAGGTAGTAGCTGGCTGCTGATCTGTCATCATAGTAACACCTCCAACACATCCTTCCAGATAGTGTCTCCATTGTTTGAGGGCATATGAAATCCCCAGCATCTCTTTGTCGTATGGAGAGTATCTGGTTTCTGCAGGACGCAATCTGTATGAAAGAAAGGCTATAGGCTGGTTGCCTTTGCCCTAGTCCCACATAATCACAGCTCCAATTACCACATCGCTCCCGTCAGTCACCACCAAGTAAGGAACACTGGGATCAGGAAGAATCAAAACTGGAGCAGTAGTCAATGCTCTCTTTAGATCTTCAAATGCCTGCTCCTGTCTGGGTCCCCAATGCCAAACAATGTTCTTCCTGGTCAATTCGTGCAATGGTCTAGCTATCTCTGCAAATCGACGTATGTAGCATTGATAGAAGCTGACCATACCCAAGAAGCTGCGTACATCTGTAACAGTCTCCAGCTTCTTCCATTGTTGAATAGCACGAATCTTAACTGGCATAGGTGAAACACCATCCCCAGAAATCCAGTGACCAACGAAATCAGTACTGCTCATAGCGATCTGTGTTTTACTCGCTTTGGCAAATAGTTTGTGCTCCTTCAGACGAGCCAAAACCATCCATTCTCAAGTTCTGCTGATGTTCTTCCATATTCCGCGAGTAAATTACAAGATCGTCAAGGAATACGATCAGAAATTTGTCCATCATATCACAGAAAATATCATTGACCATCGCCTGAAATTGTGGAGGTGCGTTGGTCACTCCAAATGGATAAACAAGAAATTCAAACTGCCCATATCGACACTTGAAAGCAGTCTTCTCCACATCTTGTTCCCTGATAGGCATCTGCCAGTATCCACTACGCAAGTCCAATTTCGAAAATACCTTTGCTCTAGCCAGCTTGTCCATGAGCTCCTCTGGAAGTGGCAATGGGTACTTGTTCTTCTCGGTGACTTTGTTGAGCCACCTGTAGTCCAGGCACATCCTCAATCCTCCATCTTTCTTGGGGGCAAAGATGATGGGTGCTCCCCAAGGTGACTCTAATGGACGTGCATATCCTTGCTTCAACAAGTAGTCCAACAGATGCTTCACCTCCTCCAGCTCCAAAGGACTGAGCTTGTAGAGTGGGCGGCTGACTGGCTGATGAAACTGGTGACCTTTCCACAATAGCGGAACACCTGCTGGTAGATCCTTCGTGAAGACCTCACTATGCTCGTCAAGTGCTACAATGATCTACTCTGGTAGCTCAGGACGCTTCAACTTGTTCACATATGATCCCTCCTGATCTTCTGAGATCATCTCTACAGGGATGTTGTCATCATCAACTGGCTTGATCACCACCATCAGCATGTTCTTCTGGCCACTGAATGGGTTGTCCTCTGATGATGTCTTCTGCTGGTTTGGACAACTGGCCGTTGGTAGTGCCACACAATCCTGTCCCTGTAAGATCTGAATCCTGCCTGACCGGAAATCAATATAGGGGTTCTCCTTAATGAACCAAGGCAAACCAAGGAGTATATCATGAGCCAATCCTGGGAAGATATCTGCATCAAAAGTGCTAATGAACTGACCGCAGCGAAATTTCACCCCAAACACATGACCCAATATCTCACGCGTGGTCGTGTCAGCCATCTGCAGTTTTACCGGTTTCCCATCCGGTGATAGACCAATCCGTCGAGCAACTGCCTCTGAAATATAGTTCGCAGTGCTCCCACTATCGACATAAGCCACAACTGCATGCCGGTTTATACTGCCTAAAAGTTCGTATCCCATGAACCCAACACTGGCTAGAGGACAAACAAGTGGGGTGTGCAATCCCACCAGTTCTCCCTCTACATCACCACCACCAGCTTTGGGTGTATCAGAATTGGTCAGCCTCTCATCACAGAAATTCTGGCTGCCAGTAAGAATAGGTTGCTCAACACTATCAACCTTAGCTGTTACCCCAGCCACACAGCTATCACTGACTGCAGGGAAAAAGTCAGTGCTCACGTCATTCTTCTTTCCGGCATCTACATCATGGTCACCACCAAAAACAACACTCTGACCATCTACTGCAGTTGGGCCAGTGTGCCCAGATAGATGAGACTCCTCTGAGGCTACAACAGCAACACATGGCCCCACCAACACAGAATTCCACCAAGGATGGCTCACCTTCACAAACTTCCGCCCAGAAATCTCCAATTTCCGGCGGCTCGCTCTCTTGGCCGGATCGCCCTGCTCTCTCCGGGGTAGCGTGGGCGGTGCATGCTGCCCCGCGGCTAGTTTAACCACTTAGCAGCCTCCTCCAGCTATGGGCAAACACTGACGTAGTGCCCCGGACTCTTGCAGAGCCGACACACACCACGCCCATGACCGCCATCACCACGGCTGCCATCACTACCCTGTTGTCCACAACCCCTGCCTCTGCCTCTGCCACCCTGCTGAATTGCTGCAACTGAATCTGATTGAGACTGCTGCTGTTGTGGCTGGGACTGACTGACTGCATGAACCTGATGTTGTTGTTGCTGCTGGCCACGTCCTCTGCCTCGTCCACGTCCACCAGACTGTCGGCCCTGACCTCTGCCCTGGCTCTACCCCTGAGATTGCTCCCAGCCCCCATGCTGAAGACTAGAAAGACGCAAAGCTGTTGTGATGGCCTGATCAGGGTCCTCAGGCACCCAAGACGCCACTGTAGATCTCATGGGCTCTTTGAGGCCCTCGATGAACTGGTAGTAACGCTCAGCTCTGGACATGTCTAGTAATCTGAAGCTCCATTTCTGGAACTCCCTGACGTACGCCTCTACAGACTTGTATTGACGCAGAGTATGGAGTCTGCGCCTAGCCTGCTCTCCCAGCGTGGCTGACTCAAATGTGCCATGCAGCACCTCAGTAAACTCTTGCCAACCTGCAAAAGGCGCTCGTGTCCCTTGGTAGACCTGCAACTCTACCAGGTTCATCCACGATATGGCAGCTCCAGACAAGTTTGCTGACATCACTGACAGCCAGCGTGACTCGTCCACTGCATTGCCACGCAGCCATCTACACATGGCCAGCACCCACTCTATGCAGCTCACATCCTGATGGTGGCCAGAAAATCTCTCTAGCATTGGAATCCTCACTCTGCTGAATCCAGTTTTGACAAGGATAGCGGCAGCTCTGTGTCCAACATCCGGCAACCCACCTCCATGTGATGACTCTCTCTCGCCCATAGAATCATCATCTATGTCATCATCGCCATCTCCAGGTGGGCCACAAGGCGGGCCACCAGGCGGGCCTCCTGAGGGTGACCTTCTGGGTGGTCTCCTTGGCGGTTCGTGACCACCTGATCCTCCAGCTCCACCACCCAAGGATCCATATGATCCCAGCCCACTGTAGGGATCCTCTGGCACACCTAACCCCCAGAAAGGAGGTTGGCGAGCCGACTGTGTAGAGAATCCAGCTCCAGCTCCTCCAGCTCCACTCACTCGTGACGGTACTCCACTC
Organism: Ostreobium quekettii; assembly: GCA_905146915.1. Classification (NCBI taxonomy): domain Eukaryota; kingdom Viridiplantae; phylum Chlorophyta; class Ulvophyceae; order Bryopsidales; family Ostreobiaceae; genus Ostreobium; species Ostreobium quekettii. Next base: position 43,982 of record CAJHUC010001263.1, on the reverse strand, counting down.
GGACCAGCTGATTGACCATGGGAAGACTGACTAGGTTGTACTGAAGTGCCTGTTGTCTGACTGATACCAGAAGGCAACAATGGTGTTGCAATTCCGCTCGCAATTCCCAAGTTCTCTGGCGGTGCCATAGTGGTTTGCACTGTAGTACTTGGGATAGTTTGCACCATTGTCCCTGAGTACACGCTACTGGGAATTTGCTTGTTTAGAAATGCATCCCAGTCCACATTCTGATTCACCTTCCAGTTCACAGGGTTCTCACTCCACGACACAACACCAACGGGCAGTGAAGGAACTCCAAAACTCACACCTTGTGCTGCCTTGCAGCTCCCCATTACGCCAGGGGTGCGCAACCCCTCGTAAAGCGTAACTTTTTTGCGAGCAGGCCCCACAGGGGTGGTATCTCCCTCCGCGGCACCTGCATCCGCCGCGCCCGAGGCCACCGGCAATGGCGACCGACTCCAAACGGTCAAGGGCGGCATAGCAGGGCGAACGACGAGGTTGGACGTTGCCTCGGACAACCTGCGGTCCTATGCCTCGATGGCGCGCTTGATGCCGCCAAGCTCGCCGGCCATGGAGGCCGTTTCCCGAGCATGGCTCGCAGCCATGCTTTCCACTCGTTCGGAAACTGTCTCTTGCATGTTTTGTTGCACTTGAACGGTGGCGCCGAGGTCGCCCAACACTCGCGCCGCTTGGCGCAAGCTTTCATTCGCAATCGAAGCCTCCTCAGAGGCCTTTCCCGTAGCATTGCCCAGCGCCTCCAACCGCGCATCTTGGCCTCCTTTCTCCAATTCCAATACCACCAGCCGTTCGCGTACCTTTGAAACATCCTCCTGAGTCCTTGCAAACCGTCTGCCATCGATCGCACCCGCCAGCTGCACCTCATCCGCCAACTTCTGGTTGGCCTCCAAAAAATGCGCCTCTGTTTCCGCCAGCCACTTCCCCATCTGCTCCATTTTATGGTCCAATTCTTCGCCGATCCAGTCTTGAGTCTTGCGCAACTCTCCTTGCATGGCGGTCTCCATTCTACCGAGCTCACGGGCTTGCATTTTGGCCCGTTCCCTCACACCTTCCTGCCTGGCGCCGATCATCGAAATGGCTCCCTCGTGGGACGCCATTCTGCCATGCATTCCTTCCTACAAGGCGTGCAGCTCGCGGCCTTGCTGCAGCTGCTGCACGGCCGATTGATTTGCCGCCAGCTCGAGCTGCTGCCCGAGCGACTCGCCCATGCCGCGGAGAGCGGCATTCTGCTGCTGCCCGGCCGAATGGCTCCATTCTGCGACCGCAAAAAGGGTCGCTCTCCTCGCAGCAGCCGTGGCCACAGCCCCCACTTAGCGCAGCAATAGCTGCTCCGGCCGATCCTCACTTTCTCCGTGCTGCGCGACCATCACTCCTCCGCCATTTCCAATCAGTTCCATGGGGGTTAGCCCGCCTCGACAGGGCACCAACTGCCCGGCCGATTCGCCCCCCGGATTCCCAGACTCCGGGCGAGGAACCCCACTCGCCATACCGGCCGTCGGCCGGTGCATTCTCGCCGCTCGAACACTCCGCGCTCCGAAACCAATGATGCAGCAGCTTCGTTGCTCCCGCGGGCGCACGGGTCGGATAAACGGGGAGTCAACCGGACCCCCGGGGCATGACATTAAAAGGCTTTGATTATACATCAGTTAAATTGTCCGTTTGATTGTCCTTTGCACCCGAGTGATCCACAACTCTACCCTTAGGTTGCTATTAATTAAATGTTCCCATTTACTACATCTACAAAGCAACCGTATCACTGCTGCTTGTCCGAGATCGTGTCAGGGCGCAGGGCAGGGGGGGGATTGCTGTTTTGCTCGGCTGGAGTACCGGCCATGTCCTGGCTGGGAAAAAGCCACTATTTCCGGCCTGGCTGTAGAGGGTCGTTGGTGGGATGGTATATGCAACGCCAAGGGTGGGAAGACTGCTGCGCAGGGAAAAGAAACATAGAGGGAGCATAGGACTCCTATGCATGCTCCGAGCATGCACCAAGATATCGAGGCATCCAACTGGGCGTAGAAACTAGCGTCATCAAAGACCATATCAAAGTCCAAGGCATCATATGACGTACCATAACAAATTTTGTTATAGTTGCTACGAGTGAATGTGTCCATTTGGCAAAGGATTACTAGCCATTCATTACCGCAGTGGGCGATCATCTTAGGACTATGGGTGTTGGCAGGTGCTCATGTGTACTCTAGTACATGGCGGGTTGCGCCTCTAGTCTAGCAAGGAGTGCCAGCCGTGGGTTGGCCGAGAAAAAGCAGTGGGGGATTGCCGTGGGGCCCAGGGTGTGTTAATAACAGTAGTCTAGCATTTGCAAGGGATGGCCAGGAAAGAACAACAAGTTGCGTCCCCTGTCTGGCAAGGAGTACCGGCCGAGGCAGCATTTATGTATATTTATTTATCTATGCATATTTATTTATGACGACGTGGATTGCAAATAGGTAGACATGCGTTGTTTAAACATGTTGAAATATTGGAACTCGTTATGTCAGTGCTGTGGCCCAAATCTGGAGGCAAAGGTTGCTAGACACAGAGAAAAAATCTGCTTGGCAAAAATTGCGTCTAGCAGAAAATGCCGTTGACCAACGGAACACTACCAGAATCTCAAAGTTCCTAACGGATGGCGACGGAACGCCAAGAAAGGCAGCAGAAAAAAAGCGCTTTTACAGAAACCGCTGGCTGCAAACACCCCCTTGACGGATAGCTCCAGAGCCAAAAAATTGAAAGCTGATGTGGCATGAACGGCTACGGAAAGCCGGCCCCGGCAAAGTGACAGAAAATTGATGGACGGATTGTTTGAGTTCCAAAAAGTTACAGAAGTAAAATAGCAGAAAAAAAGCTGGGTGGCCATGTCTAACTATAATGCTGTCACACTTTATGGTTTGGCTCACTAGTATCTTCCCATTGAGCCAACCGACCACCAAACAGCTCTATTCACTCAAGCACCTTTCACAACATTTTTTATTAAGTATAGAATGCAAATTACTAATTTTTTAGTCAACTATTATGAGCGCCACTTCACTATGGGAAGCTTCTACTACTTCCCTTTGGTTTTTGGTCCTTCATGGTTTTTGTACAAACTTCCATTCTCCATCCATGCCTTTTACACATGCCGCACTGCTTCTCCTGCCTACGCTTACGTAGCCCTTGTCATCATCCGCGTAAGGGGCTTTGGCATCCATCATTTCCTCATTGTATGCCCAGCCAAGGCACTCCATGTCCACGTTTGCCATACCCCCTTCCTCGCCGTTTGCCTCCACCTCACCACGGCATCAGAGGCTGGCCCTCCGACGCCCGCACCGTCTGTGCCACCCGTGTTAGGGGCTGGCCTGCCATCGCCAACGCTGTCCCCGTTTCCACCACCAACCGCCCCTCTACAGCAACTTAAAACTCTCTTTGGTGGTCCGTGGAGAGGCCATTGTGCATGGGATCCAAACTGGACACCCCTCTCCAGCCCCTCCGAGCATCCCATTTGGAACTGAAATACTCAACAAGTTTGCCATGGTTCCACGAATGAGTCTGCACCATCTGCATAGTTCAAATTTTCCTTGCGCGCAGTGTGCAAGCCTCCTGGGCTGTGGGGGTCTTAAGTGGAGGCGTCTCGGGCACAGGGTCTATTCCCAGGGCTCTGTACAGCTGACTTGGCCATCAAAAAAGCCCAATCATATTGGGCAACATACAAGGTTGTCTCCGTACCCTTGACAATATCAGTTTAGGTACATAGGAGGTCAAAGCGACACAAGGCTATTGCGTTTCATCACAGTGTGATATCCAAATATGGATGCTAGTTAAACTACGTTACTAATATGCAAGTGAAAGCTAATGCATAAAGTTCACCCTTGTCCTATTAGGCCACGTGTGGTGTAAAACACAGGGGGTAGTGTGTTTCTTTGATTATGAATATCTGGAATGTACAATGAATATTAATGGATAATCTCATCCTTTAGTTGAGCTTACTAGGAGCCCATAGGTTTTTGAATCAGGCTTTTCGGGTTAGCAGTAGTGGAGATATAGCTACTAGAAACTCTAGTACTCAAGGACCCCTCCGCAACCATACTTGGGGATGAGATATTATCTATATGGTGACGTTGGTTGCATTGTCACGCAATGCAAGGCATGCCAAAGGGTGACCCCAATGCCCGACTTGCCGTAACTCTTATTGACCACTCGCTTCCGCGTGGCTGCACCCGCGAGCCGCACCGGCGTCGTGCACCCACTGCGTGCACTGCCGCCCCATGCCCGGCCGTTTGCATGCCTGGGCCCACACTGCGCACTCCGAGGAAGCGAGCGCCCCGGACCGCTCGCTATCATTTTGCGGAGAAAGCCCATCCGGGCCGGATTGGGCGCCGCGGCGGGGACATCGCCCGTGCATCGAGCCAAAAACCACGCCACTAGGGGAGGGCTGTAACAGGCTAGTGTTGGGTTTTAGTTGAATTCTAAGGCTCCTTTCAGGTATCTCAAGGCTGCAAATCAGCCTGACCGTCTGGCAGCATCTGTACTGCCCTGTGGGTTATGCTTTATTATTAAAATGAGCCTCAAAGGGTAGCAGCTCTCCCCGTGCACCATGCCCTGGCTCCGTGAGTCGCCTCAATTGCAGTCACCACCCAGTTTTAATACACTGGCGGATGCATAATTGCCAAGCCGTTTTGGTGCATTCTTCCAATATTCCTGGCTCATTACTTGGAGTCACCTTTATAGCTATCAAGGTCTTAGTGAAATGTTGTAATGTTCAACCAGGTCTTCGCCACCATATAATTGTGTTCTCTTACATCCCTTTCTTTATCCCTTTCTTTATAATTAGCCTTTAATCTCTGCCATAAACTGTTAGTGGTTCCTTCAAAAATATTCTTTAAAAGAGTAAAGGGAGTAACGGGAAATTTTTTCTTTTTTTTTTCTTATCAACGAATATCACAACAGCGAGCCTTTGAGTTTTGTGGTCATGTGACTTCAAGTCCAGTAGTCACATCTGGCTCATATTAAAGCTATTTTACTCAACACCTCACATTAGAACCTACATTTTCATTATGTCCATTTATATTCAATCGTGTCAAACTGCATCCCTTCAAACTGAACCTTGCATAAACTCCAGTAGCGCCGCCTTATGTTTCTTTCCTTTTCATCTTCAAATATTGTCCACACTTCAATTGCTATCTCTTCAACCATTCTGTTCACCTTGCATGTTAGTGAATTCGACTTCTGTTCATCTAGTTCCTTGTAATCTACAGCAGGTCTTTTTATGCATACTTTTCTCATGCGGTTCTTGCCCATGTGTCCAATCGACATCCCTGGGCTGAACGTTTCAATGCAGTCTATTCATGCACGCAGCTGGTTGTCCTTTCTTAGTTAGGTTCTTATGTAGATTACAGTTACAAGGCCCAACATCCAAGCGGCCATCAAATGCAAACCCTCGGATCCACTTTAAAATGGAAACATTCTTGTCCATCAAATCTAGGCTTCTGGAACTACCCTTTTTATGAAATAAATCATGTCACCCCCTCAAAAATTTTCAGTGGTCGTGTTTAGGAACAGTCGAGCTTCACTTAGGTACCATCAATGCTCTTTAGCATATCCACAGCTGGGGAGCCACTGAGGGGTGGTGGCTCACCTCATTGTTTCCTCAGTCTTTCTCTTATAGCCATTGCCAGGTAGCGTGTTAGGCACCATAAATTGTAAAGGCATAGCGGCCATGTGATGTTTTCTTAATATGCCATTTACACAACCGCTCTCCCTTGTTCTTTTTATGCAGCGCATATCTATCCTTTTCTTTGCTCCCTTCTCTTCTCTTTTCACTTTCACCCTGACTGGTTGTTTGATAGTGGTCTAGTCAGCTGCCTTGTGTTGGACATGAGCCCGCCTTTGATGTACCGGTGCTCATGACTAATGGCAATTTTAGCAGAAAACTGTGCTACATTTTTGCACTCATATTGCATAACATTTGGTGCATGCAGCGAACGTTGTTATCATCCGGCATGGTGGCAACAGCAGCCCTAGGAAAAACCTGCCAACATACAACAACTTATCGGCCATTTTAAAAACTCCAGTCCTACGGTTTCGGCTCCTCATTTTGTTCGGAGGCTGTCGCTTCAATATACTATATTGACTATTCATCGCCCTTCACATCGCATCTAGCAGGCGCAGGCTGGCCAGAACGACCCGCAGATCAGTTGCTGAACTTGAATCGAATTTCGTGGAGAATCTCCGCATGGCCCCTTGTTATCGGATAACATCCTGGGATTCCCGGGATACAGTGGTGTGAGCGTGGCATGATGTACACAGCAGGGGCCCAACATCCAAGTTGATCAACCTGGATCACGATGCCTTTCTTGCCGTACATCGACACAATGAGCTATGCGCACTGTGCGTGGGCGCTCTTTCACGAAGAGGGGCACCAGTCTTAGGCTTTGCAGATCATTTCAAGGGACCTCTGCAAGAGACCTCTTGCGGAGGTTCCTTGGAATGATTTGCAAGGCAAGCCTGGGGCACACAGTGTGGCATGGCGCAACAACATTGTGTGCGGTCACAAACGTATCAACAGCATGGTGGGCTTCCACAAGTTGAGCACGGATCGTTTGCCACGACCTTTGGCAGCTATGTTGGTTGAGTGTACTATGTCAACGTTGGTAGCACGTCGTTGGTCACGTGGAGGAGGTATCCAGAAGATTTGACGATATGCCATGGCGACACTGGATAAGTGTCGTCAATTCACCATTCACAATTCACCATCGTGGAGTATGTCAACCTGTTCGGCCACACCCCAAATGCATGTTGTATATGTCAACCAATAGCCGTCGCATATACAGGCGCTGCGGCACATCCTGTTGCTCATGTTTGTGTGTACCACGGTATATTCAGCCCCTCCCCATCAAGCAATTTTACCGTTACGATTTTTGCTCTGCATTTTCTTTGGAGCATTGTTTTTAATTTATTCACGCTGCTCCGTGAAAATTTTATTAAAAGAGCGCTATTATTTTTTGGTTTTCTCCACACACTAAAGGCCAAGCATTATGTCAGTATGCTGAAATCTTGAACATACCATGGTAGAGACTTTGCAATATGAGGCGATTCCCTGTTCACGAGTAATGCGGCCGTGGTGCCCATCGATGACGAACTTCCAAGCGCAAAAACCCCTCTGTGTGCAGTTGTTGCGAATTGCGCTCCATCAAGGAGGAGCCATCGACTACGATTTGGTGTGTCCTGCAAAGGGCATCACATGCTTACCAAAGTTCTTTATCCACAACTCCTGAGGGGTGCAGATTTGACTTGTGTGGACATTCACACCTTGAAGTTTGACTATCAAATGTCACTATTCGTCGTCCTGAGCGCCCGCTTCTTTGGGCGGGTCGCCGTCTTCAACAGTGCGCCTATCAACATTTCAACTAATGGCCGAAAGATTGGTTGACAATTAGTCAGCGTTGGTTGGTTGACTTGAAATCAGGTAACCACAACACTGACAGGGAAGGAGACTTGGCCTGAGGTGTCATGCATTAGATATCCATGAACGGATGCTGGACACCGCTTTCCTCCGGCGGATTAGGAAGCCGACGGCCACCTCCCCGCCTTGTTGTGTAATTGTTACGTAAAAACTGAACGATGATGGTGAAAGGGAAGGACCAGGAAGGCATCACCTGCCTGCGCTTACTAGCCCGATGAAGGGCGGCCGCAGATGCCTCGCGGGTACCTTCTCGCGTGCGTCGTGCAGTCGCATCACCCCTCCCGCCCCAAATTCATAAAGGCTCCTCGTCCCCAGTTCTCACTCGAGCCGCAAGGCCTTCTTCCCAGTCCCCCCAGCGGCCGAGGGTGCCGCGGCGGGGAGGCATGAAACGCCTGCTGGTGAGTGTCCGCGCGTCGCCGCATCGACGCGCCATGCCAAGCGCCGCGAGGCGCTGTCCTTCGGAACGGCGGTCTGCGCCCATACAGCAATGCCGTGGCGGCCCCGAACTTCTGGCTTCGAATAAGGACGGTTGTGGGAGCTGTCGGTCGTTGTGTCCCAGAAGGGTGGAGCGTGGAAGTTCTCTAAAGTCTCTAAGGGAAAATCTCACCTTTCAACCTTCCTTGCGCTCCTCTGCCGTTCATCGGCATGCTGATGAATCCCTGGTCACTGTCCCACGTGACAGTGCTGCCCTAAGCGCTGAGTGTGAGCGGGGCGGCTGGCCGCGTGCGCTCGAGGGGGGTCACTCATTGCTTGTTCAAGCGCAGCGATGCTTGCGTCCCGCGCCTTCCTTCGAGGAGCCGAGCCCCGGCGGCACGGGCCCACGCAAGGGCGCGGACGACGTCCGAGGGAGGCAAGCCTTCGGCTGCGACACGCTGCCCATCGAGCAGAACCCGGACAAGGAGCGCGTCAAGCAAATGTAGGTATTAGCGGGCATGTGTTTTCCAACCGTGTTAAGATTTGCGTGCGGAGATAGCTGCGTGAACGAGCGGTGACGGGGGGTTCTCTGGGAGCGTTGCGGGAACGCCCGGCGCTGTCGCTGGCGGTTTGGAAGTCAGGGCGCGTCGATGTCGACCCAAAGGGTGGGGGATTGCGATGCGGCGAGAGGCATTGGAGGCGGTGATGCTGTGCGCTGCAAGCACGAGGGAGGGTCCGATGCGCATGTGGAGACGCGATGGCGTGAAGCGTTTGTCCAGTCGTTCCCGCCCGAAGCGTTCCCGCAGGGTGTTGTGAAGGAATTTGGTCCAAGACGCCCGCCGATAGTGGCTGCCGAAATGCGCGCTGAGTCGCGCGTTCGTAGCTGTGTGCATTGACCGTTCGCCTGCGGTTTGGTGATCAGCGAACGCGACATCGTTTCTGGAGCAATTCCTGTCTTCCGGCTGTTTTTGTTTCTGACAACTGTGGACGTGCTCACTCGGTCGTTGCAATTCTGGTGAATGAGGCTGCCAGGGAGCAGGTTGCCAGTTTTGATTTGTGGTCATGTTGAATGAGAGAAGATCGGACAGCTCTGGGCACGCGGCCGTCCGCGTTGTTCATAGGGAGAGACAACCAACAGTGCTGACCCACCATGGGTCCGCGGCTCACTGCAGGTGCAAGAGTGTCCAGGGGCGGAAAGTCAGGAGGGTGTATGAGCTGGGCGACAAGATTGGATCTGGAGGTGTGTTGGCAATGCATTGTGAATGCTCGCTGATATCTGGTCACAAGTTACGACGGGGCGTCAGCCATAGCGCTCTGCCGTGGATGTGGGGCTTTTGCAGCAGTTCAGCGCGCATGCCCGTCCTGGGGACTTGATGAGGACTGGGGTGGTTAGCGATGGTGCAGGGTACTTGGTGTTTGCAATTCGGTCTGGGACAAGTATGGATGATAAGCGCTGACCCTCTCTGCCCTTGCCTTTGTTGGAAAGGATTTGCAACAGTTGTGGGTGCACTGCACAAGGGGAGTGGAAAGGAGTACGCATGCAAGATTATAAAACTCCCCAAGGCGGGTTGCCGGGAGCCAGGCGAACTCATGAGCAGGTGGGTCTGGAGTTGTGTGCATGTTGCACTGTCCCAAGAGCACTGGGTTCCTGTGGACGACACTGGCAAGCCCATACAATGACTGCCTCACCTTCTGCCATTGTTGTCCTTCAGGGATCAGGTGTTGCGCGAAATACATATTGCCAGTGCCTTGCAACATGACAACGTTGTTCGCTTGAAGGAGTTCTTCCTCAGCAAGAAAAAGGTAAAGAAACTCCTAATCTGGCTCCTAATTTTGATTGAAACCAACTACTGGCGATCGGCCTGTGGTCAGTTGGTGATATCTATGATTGCCCGTGAGCAAGAGAAAGGCTGGTCCCTCATTTGAAGTTGGAGAGACCCAGGGGAATCTGGCCTCTGATCAGAGAAAGTTGTGCCTCCTGAAATGCCATTCGTACTTGTCACCAGGCCTACGTGATCATGGAGATGATGTTCGGCGGTTCGCTGGTGAACTACATCGTGAAGAAGGGGCCCCTCAGTGAAGAAGAGGCAAGGCTGGTGTTTGCGCAGGTGCTGCAAGGCATCTCGTACCTCCACAAAAAGTAAGCCAACAGGCGTTGCACATGCTTCGGGAATGGATGTGTAGTGGGGAGGGGGCAGGGTGGTGGCTGGGACGTTCTCTACACCTCCCAGTCTGCATGGGCGTGTGTGAGTGGAGGTAGTTGAAGGGGGATAGGGAGCAAACAGGGCAGTGCGGCATTCGCCGCTTTGTTAAGAACCTGTTTTTACAGAGCTGATTCTGGGTGCTTTCCAGGAACGTGATTCACAGAGATGTGAAGCTTGAGAACATTCTCCTTGCCTTCCCGGATGACTTGAGGAACGTGAAGCTTACAGACTTTGGTTTGTCCAAAGTTTGTCAGAATGTCACTGGGACACGGGTGGGCACGCCCGAGTACGCTGCTCCTGATATGTACCAAAGCGGTGACAACCGTCAGTTCTATGGAAAAAGTGTGGACATGTGGGCAGCCGGGGTGACCCTGTATTGCATGCTGGCTGGCAAGCAACCCTTTCGAGGTGGCGGGGCCGACAGTGAGGTGATGCTCCAACGAATCGTCCATGCTGACTACGAATTCGATGGTCCATTGTGGGATGGCATCTCTGAGAGGTATGCTAGGCTAGGATGTGCAATGTAGTGAAACTGGTGACAGGGTATGCTCACTAGGAGGTATGCACACCCAAGCCAGTGCCTTAACGAATTGCGCACACATGAAACACTGGTGAAAGAAAACATGCCTTGACAGAGCAGATTCGTAACCCTGCAGTCAGCAGGCCCAGCAGCTGGAGGCAACTGCAGAATGCCTACAACCTTGAGAAAAGTGTGGAAGTGAACGCATAGGGTTTCAATACGAGGTAAATGTGGCATATGGCAGGGATTAGGGGCCGAAGCGTTTGATCACAGGGCGAGGAGCACATATATTGGCATTGGACGACGCCAAATTTCAAGCTGTCACTGAAATGTGTATCAACAATGACAGCAAAATGAAGGTTCTCAGGGCAGTCACATGTGCAGACGATGGAGGATGTAGAGCCTGTTTGCATCCATACCTGTGTGCGCAATTAAATGTGACTGTGTGCCTGCCAGTTTCGTTCACAGGTGCACATTTTGGATGGCCCGAAAGTGAGCCGTGCTGTGGAGGACAAGATAGTTTCAGTTGCATGCCTGTTCGATATGGTGCTGTTCTGGAAAGTCGACAGCATGTTACCATGGGGCGATGGACTTTGTTGACTGGCCATTTTCTCCCTTCCATTTTTTTCCTCTTTCTTAATATCCTGTCCACCCAACATGTATCCTCCCCTGCAGCTCGAACTTGTGCAGTGAGGGCCACTGAGGCTCCAGAAACCTTCGGTTGTTCACTCCATGGCTGTGTGTGGTTGCAGTGCGAAAGACCTGATTTCAAGCCTTTTGGTGTGTGACTCGAACAAGCGCCTGACTGCAGAAGCCGCTCTGAAACATCCTTGGCTTGCGAGGTAGCAGCAAATGATGAAAGAGAAATGTCAAGCAGAGGGGACAGTATATGGGATAGGGGGATGATATAGATATTGATAGTTAAGCGTATGATGCACAAGTTTGCAGGAGATAGTGTTCCTTTGATAGCTCATTGTGGCAAACAGATCCCTGGCTGACTACATATTTCGGTCAGCGTGGCGAGTTTTGCGAGCGAAAATACTGTAGGAGCCCATGGACGCGCTGCGCCAGCCCAAACGGCTATTGCACAGGGTGGACGCCGGTCCATGGATTGGGCGCGTGTTTTGCGATGTATGTACAAACGGCGGCATGGCAAGCGTCGGAGTATAAGAACGCCCTTACAAACAACAGCTGCCCCTTTTCGGCTTTGCGGGTGTATTTTTTCCACCTTCGTTTGCTCAAGTTGGGTTTTTTGTGGTTTGTCTCTGCTTCGTCGCGCCAGTTTGCTGCCGGACTGTGATATCTGGAACTTGCTATGGGAAACGTGATGCAATAGTATCGTAGTTGGGAGATCTTTGGCGCTGAGCTCAGAGCGGAGGTTGCGATTGTACATGCCAACTGCATGGCCGCGGGTACCTGCGGACCCCAGAAGCGCTGCATCTGCATGTGCCGTGTATTCAACCAGGCTCTGGGCCAGGGGTGATACGGGAGCAAGTCATCGTGGGAGCGTGCTTCGGGTAATATAAGTAGCATTCGGATGGGCAAGATGAATTCAGTTACCGAAATTTGTCGTATCTGATGGGGCAAGTGGCAGCGGAAAGCGTTGTCCCTAGTCCAGGTCACGGGCGGTGAACGGAGGCGCGCTTCCAGCTGATGAACAAATTGTGATCCGATAAGTGATTTTTTTTGGTGTCATTTTTCTGGTGTCTGGTGCCAGTGTTGGAGGTGGTCGCACACAGCATATTCCCCTTCCAAAGGAATGGACGAGGCTGTGGGAAACCGCAGCCTACAGGGCTGAAGGCCAGCAGCAATTCGGCTGGAAGACATTGATCTGTTAACCGCATAGGAAGGCACGCCTCATGCCAGTGCATACAACGAACTTGTCGGCAGGTCCCCTTGCTGCTTAAGGGTGCACTAGCTCAAGGATGCAATACACCGCGACAGCATCGCCAAGTCTTTTCTACCGCTGGATTTCGACACTTTGGCAACAATCGCCACAAGAGTACATTCCTAGCAGGGGCCCATTGGCAAACTGGCAAGCTCGAGGCTGTCCATGGAGGTCTCTGATTGTTGTTGGCGTGAGGTGAGCCCACGAGCCCTGTGTCGCTTCCAGGGCGGCAGTGCAACCAAGGCTGCGAGGAACACCTGGTGGCGCCAGCGATTTCACCCTCAGTGGTTGGCACAGAGGTGCCCGCCCTCCATTTCCGATGAAGTAAACATTGGTGGGCTGACAACCTGAACAGTGCCTGTCCTGCTCTTGGCAGGACGAACAGGCACCTTTGGGCAATGCAGCGTGGGACTTCAATCAGCCTTAATTCAATTAGTCACCCCTTCAATACGGTGTTCACGACAGTGTTCCACGTCTGCTGAGTGCCTCGCGACGTAGACCAAAGTAACGATACCCAATAACTTACCCGCCTAGTGGGTGGAAAGAAGCGCAAGAAACCAAATGGCAGTCGCGGGGCTCCATGCAACAGAAACCGTACCCGCTGATCTTGCTTCAGCCCGCCAGAGCTGCCCTGTTGAAGCAGACCCTGGACTCCTGTTGAAAGTGTGCTCTCTGTGTATTGATCCCTTTACCCCAATTGAAACGCAGCTTTCGAATCTATGGGCCTCAAATTGCTCACGTACAGGCGGCAATCGTCTTCCCGAAGAATGCCTTGACTGCTTGATTGCCATCAAATGGATGTCGCTGGCAAGAACAGAGCGTCGGGACCCGTGAACCGCCAGCACCATTGGCATCAATGGGTTTCGTTCTCAAAAGGCGCTGATGCAGCGACGCACAACAATGCATCAGCGAACTCTTTGCAGCAATGGCCATCAGTGTTGCAGCAACACCGTTGTTGTTTTCGGCTGACTCCTCAGGAGGCACAACAATCCCAAGGCGCCGAATAGGTTGTGTGCTCCCTCCAAACTCAAACAATCCAACGTGCACTGCTGCATCCATATCCTCGCTGATCCCAATTGTCAAATAGTGACAGTGTTTCTGGATGAGGGAACACATTATGTCGATCACAGTACGCTTAGAGTCAGTTTAACGTTAAGCTCATTACCCCCTTCCTCCTCCTCCTCCTCTTAGGAGGGTTTGCCCTTTGTATGACCTGTTTCTCTTTCTTTGCGTCAACCCTTATGTCGATGCCAGGATGACTCAGCAACATTATGTAAAGGTGGCATACAACTTTTAGGCGTTTCTAAGGAGAGAAAATGATCAGATTTGTACTGAATTTAGTGGCTGAAGAATGGGGTTTTAAACGCCATTACAGGAAGGTGGGCAGCCTCAGTGGCTGTAAATTGATACAATTTAAGGCCTCCTTGAAGATTGAACACTTGAGGGAGGTATACAAATACGCCAGAGTTTTTGGCTGCTGATGAACAGCGGCCATGGGGCATCTTTCTATGTTATGTCGATTTTGTGGCAATTACATAATTCCTTAGCCTCTCAGGTCTGGACCCCCAAAAACCTCAGTGTCAAACTGACGCTAAGCGTAGTGTCTTCTCTTAGACTGGGCCAGATGCGCACGTTCTGGCTCCGCGTCTGGCTGCTGACTGCTATGTACTCCGGAGCTGTGTGCATTGGATTGAATGCACAGGTGAACAAGGCGCTGCGCCAGCAGTGTTCACACCATGGTACCTGACATTGCTTGCAAGCCTCGGACCACTGCCTTGCAATGCCGAATGTGATCCGCCTGATGTGCACATGCCATGCTGGAGGGCTCTCATCTGTGCCAGCCATAGGGGTGGCCTTTGAGCCGTGCGGCTGAAGCTCAAGACTCCGCTCAAGGCAGACGCTTGTGGGAACCTGTGTCATGTCAGCTGTGTGACCTGTGCCACGTGTTGTGAGATCGCAGTCGTTGCGGAGTCGAGTCCTGTTCCCCCCAACGTACAGTTTAGTGGCTGCCATCCTGTGGCGATGGGCGCCCGAAGTCAGCATTGACAAGACATCGTCGATTTCTACGTGTTCATTTGGAGACTGTTCTACACAAAGTAAGTGTTCATCCCATTCATACATTAAGCGCAATGCGTGGGATTGTGTCTTGAGTTTGTGTTAGGGATTTTTATGGCAGAAGAGATTTCTCCAATTTGAAGGTGGATGCCCTGTTTTGGGAGAGTCCTCGAAGGGCAGAATTGGCACGCAACGATGACGGAGAGTTTCTGTCAGATTGTTGTTGTGTTGAACGAAAAATCGACGAATGCGAGGAAAGTTTGGGATTGGCAGGCGAACGATATCAAGGGCTATGGGTATTGCAAAATATGGGCCAGGCCGTCTGCCTTGTCAGGGAACAGGGCATTGGAACGAACTGGGTCGTAGATAACTTAGCCCCCGTGGTAAATTCATTTGTGGCGCGTCTGGCGGACGGTTTACCGGCATTGCAAACGCCGAATTGCTCGCAGGCACGCCTTCAGACACACCAGCCTCGATTAGGGACTGCCGTCTGCAGCCAGCTTGCACTGGCGTAGCGACGTTCCTGCCGTTTGCTTGCCGAACATTATGCAGAGGTGCGCCGCAACAGCGCTGTTGGCCTTTGGGGAGAGCCACGACTGAGGGCATAACGAATGACTGGGATTAGGCTGCACCCACTGGTACTGCCGAGGAAGTTCGCCTATGCAGGAGGGAACATCCGCCACCGCCAAGAAAATCCGACAAAGATAGCAAACGCGGACGGGAGGAGCAACGGAACATCAACAGTATGCAGCGTTATTACAACAGCGAACCCCAAGTGGGCAACAAGGAACGGCCAGGTCAGCCGTTTTCCATTCAAAGTCATGAGGTACGCAACAAGCACACTGCGAAACCCACATAATGTGATCACACCGCAGACCGAGTCCTGGCGGCCCTTCTCACCTACGGCGGCTGACATTCAGCAAAAGGACAAATTTACCGCCAACCACAACAATGCGGCAAATCGCCAACACAAGTCAATTGATATAGAATTTGAATCAGGACTTAAGAAACACGTTTTATTGACCATCCTTTGAATAAGAGAATATTTTGGGGTTGCGGAAGCACCCCAGCCCTCATCCTTTCCTCTTTCTATTATTGAGTTTCCTGATGCACAAAGGCGCATCAGCTGTTAAGGGTGTACCGGCCTAATTTTTCGGACCAATCAATTCTAAGCCGACCTAATTCGACTGGAGACGCATGAAAAGAGAACATGCCTGTGCACAGCTTGAGCATCCTCCAAAAACCCCAACGTGAGGCAATTTCGGTTCCCGCTGCAAATGCCTACATCTCCCCTGCCTTGAAGATTATCGACTCTTCAGCTCGTCAAACAAAAGCCCGTTTGAAGAAGGCGAAGGTTCTTGCATAGAGAGGAGTCATGTAGCCTGCAAGCCAGCTAGCTTCTTGGCAGCAAGCGAAACACCAGTGCCTAGTTGAATGAAATGTTACCTCATGAAATGGAAGTGCCATTCACGGATAGGTCATCACCGAAGCCACTCACACATCCCCCTGCTAATAACACAACAATAGAACGCTTCAGAAGCCCCACCGCCCCGGAAGCTACGCATGATGCACCGCCTACAACGTTGACGGCCAAACGAATACACAGGGGCATCAAGTAGTCTGGTACGCGGTCAATGCCACAAAGACACACACTTCGCTGCATCTGGTGCTCTTTGGCTGCAACGTGCCATCCTGATTCGGATCCGAAAGGTGCGTATACAGACTGTATGCTTGGGCGGGGGCAACAATCTGTTGTTCCGCAGGTTCTGTTCATGGCTCCATATGCAGCGACTGCATGCATCTGCAGGCTCCTAATTCCGATGGGCATGTTGACTGTGGACAGTACGACACCACAAAGTAGCTGCTGCCAGTGCTGCTGCGCGCTCCAACTCCACATAGCAAAGGCGACACCGAAGCGACCGCACACACCCACCTCCAGCACCATCGGCGGTGATGCAGATTCAAACCGACAGTCTCTCGTTGCCCATGCCCTACAAAACAGAGGCAAGAACAGGCGAGGCCGCACACTGGCCTATCAAGATTTGTATGCTATAGTTTTTCACCTTCCATCACAGGTGATGCAAAAGTTGCTCACATTGATTGGCAGTGTGTCGGATGCCGAATTGCAGTATCACGTCGCATGGGTGTGGTTGATACTCAGGCAGCCACGAACAGCCATCGACTCACCGTTCGTATCCCACCAGGTATTGGTGGTACACCCTGGCTGTACAGGTCGTTGGCACTGAGAGCTGCAGGGGCCCGCCCTTGGCGAGTTGTCGAAGCAAAATCCACCCATGGCGGTCCTTTGCCTGGTGGCTAGCCATGCCACCGCATTCGACGACAGCCTTGTACAATGAGAACAGGTCCATGGGGATTGCCCTGACCAGCAAAGCAAGCAGTCAACACACGATCGAGTGTAGCCACCACTTCATGCATTCAGGAGGACTGCAGACATTGGGCTCAAACTTGCCTGGGCGCTGAAAAACACACACTGCTTTCACAACCATGCTCACTTGAGTGCTGCACATGCGCAACAAATGCCGATTCAGCACCCAAGCAAAGATGTAAGCTCTCTGCCGGCAAAACGATTGAATGCGCGATCTCTGAAAGTCCACGAGGCCTGTGCTCTACCGTAGGTCCTCACCTTTCTCGGACGTGCTGGGCCCTCTCGTCTTGCCGGAGGACGTGCTGCAGGAAGTCTGCAAGGTCTTCATAGAACTCCGGGCCTTGGCACTCCGACAAGGATGGCCTCGATGTGTTGGACATGAAATCCTGGACGGCTTCATGGTACAGGAGCTGAGCAATGACAGCGTCTGGGAACTCTTGGGCTGCAAGGCACGATTGGAACCTGACAGATATTTGTACAAAAGTGAAACGCCGCTTCGTAGCAATGGAAGCTATACGATCGGGCACTTGGGACACACAGTTTACCACGCCGATTCACACTGTGCATGTGGAAGCATGTTCAACGCACCCTTTCCAACCATTTGCTGATCTGAACTGGCATTCCTGCAGTCTGTGTGGAGCAACGAAAAATCAAGCATCCTTGAGGCATCGGTATATCAGATAGACTGCTTTTGTGCACAAGTGCATCCAGGCAACTTGTCATCAACCCCCAAACCTCCACAATCCAACAAAGGTTGATGGAATCTGACATGCACCCCAGCGGCACAACAGCATTTGCATAACACAAAGGACATGCAAGTTGACAAGCAGAGCTGGTTGCACTACCAGACACTGTGATCCACATCCTTAAGCTCACCGGAGGTCGCTGTTCTTCTCACAGACAAATTGTGATTCGTCCTCCGATTTCAAGTCATGCAAGGGCATCCGGCGCCATTTGCCTGAGTCAGACAACAACAAGGTCAGTGTGGTGCTTGTGACTGAGCCCAGCTTCACTGAAATCGCGGGTACATTGCCATAGTGTGCACAGCGATCAGCCACAACCACTGAAGTGCCTCCTGCATGTGTACCACCAGGCCTTGTTTTGCTTTAAAAGCCAACAAGGACGACCACAATGTGGCCAGCTGCACATCAGTCCCACCACAGGTGACCCCACATCACAGCTGTCCCAATCACATGCCCAAAGCTTGATGAGCGAGGAAACCCAGAGCAGAAGGATCAGTATGGTCCATTCAGGTGGTCTACAGCTTTGGCTTCGATGCCATTGAATATGACAACTCACTGGCCGAACAAATATCAATCCCTGTACATGTGCTGTGCCTGGCAGACTTGCCCCCTCACCACAAGACTGGCACTCCAGCCACCTGTGCGTAGGCTCCACCGGGGGCAGATTCAGAGTGGCAAATGGAAGCAGGCCACGGACGCCAAGCCGGCCCCCTGCTGTGTTGTCACTGCTCCTGTCCACTGGGTTCCGTGACGGTTGAGACAGAACAGGTGACGATGGTGAGCACAGCTCCAGGTCGTTCGAGTATGACACTGAAGAGTGTGTTGCTGTCGTAGTGAACATCCAGCTTGCATCTGCAGGGCATCGAACAGGGCATGAGCGTCCTTGTTTACGGTTGCTCAGATGGAGCTGAAGCCCTGCCGGATCTGAAGGGTAATCCCGACTGGGCGCAAAGTCAAAACTTGGATAAACTGCTGCCATTGGAAGTAATGCTACACCTGAATGCAAATTTGTGCAGGCCCCATTGGCCTGCCATCCACTGGATGCGCCGGTGCGTGTTCGTTAAGGTACAATTCAGGGCCAGATGCGCTGGCAGCCACTGGACACAACAACGACTTAGCACAAAAGCTACCACCGAGCGTCAGAGTGGCCTATCCAATACAACAACAAGATCTGCTGCATGCCGCCATTGGTGGCGCGATTCCCATTGCATCAGACTCTTGTGCCTGCACTCGACAGCTGAAAGGCTCGCAAAACCGAGTGCGCAGCGTGCCAGCCCAACCGACCTGCCGCTGTGGCAGACCGCTTCCTCACACCGTTCCTCTTCGTCCTCTTGTTCTTCCTCTTCTCCAGCTCCTCCGCCCCGTCCCTCTTGGCGTACTCCTGGCGGAACGCGCACAGGAGCGTGCCCTCGTACGCCACGCTGGACCACCCGTCATCGGACCTCTTCACGGGGTTCGCCTTCCGCTTTACATAGAGCGAGAACGCGCTGGGGCTGGTGAAGGTGCAGCCCTCGAAAAGGATGTCGCCGTTGTCTCCCAAATCTGTCACAACAGCGCAACAAACCCCTCAGTGACCAGCTCAATCCATTCCACCAATCACGCCTGGCATTGCGCGAAGGGCCAAGGCCGTTGGCAACATTGGGCCCACGGATCACGGGTGATCGACCCTGCGAAGCCCCTCGCGATTGCCATTCGCCGATGTCTGCCCTCGACCGGGCGCCGGCGATCGGGCTCGGCAAGTGTGACGCTGCAGGGGCTGAAGGGATGCGGATGTGCCGACAACGCCGGGTGGATTTTTTCGCACCCCTCTCGGGGGGGATGCTGCACAGAAGGGCATTTCTGAGAGGGACGTAAATTGCAACCGCGCAACGGCGCACGGGGAAGCCGCGAAGGCCGCGCGGGAGGCAGGCTGCGTCGGGCCCGGCGACTTCGCCCGACCCGCATGCAGGACATCCGCCAGGACAGCAGCCCAATGTGGATCGCGATGGACCCTGGGAGTGCATGCGCGCGCGCCATCGCTCACGTCAATGAGCCGCGGGTGGCCGCCCTCGCCAAAGCCCCGCCAAAGGCGCCGGGGATCGTCCCGCAGAAGGCGTCTCCGGCAGGGGCACCGCCGGGCACCACCAGGGGCGCCACGCCTTACTGATTCCCAAACCCGCGCCAGAGGGCCTCCCCGACGGCCCCCACCGGCGCCCAAACAATGCTCTGCGCCCCATCCGAAATCGCCGCCCCTGCCCGGGATCCCGAAACCCGATTGACTTTCAAGACCCTCCGCCCTCCCCCCCCGCGACCAATAAACCAAATCCATTCCGCGAACTCCACTGCCCCCGGCCCCGCGCCGCTCGCCCCCGGGGACGATCCATCGGGCGCTCACCGGCCTCGTAGCCCTTCCCCGCCACCGAGCAGCTCAGCTTCGCGGGCCCCGGCGCCAGGATCCCCTGTTCGATGAGCGTCTGCAGGCTGACGAACCTGCTGCGCGCCATCGCCCGCCTGCCGCCGATCGGGCCTCGCGGCGGCCGGCGGGGGGGCCCGGCGGCCAAAATATGTTTTGGCTGGGGGCGCCTCGGGGGCCAAGCGCTGCCCGGCGGGGAGGCCTCTCCGTAACTCTTGCCTCCGGGGCTGCCTTCTTTGGGAATTGGTCCGGCACCGGCGGGGTACCGCGGGCCTAAAGGCGTGCGCCAATGGCCCCCTGGGGCATGGCGGAGGGGGAAGGGTTTTTTGAGCCATTGCTCGGGTTAATGTGCGCAGTGCTGGCTTGCTTGGGCTGGGCCGCGTGTGTCATTTTGGTGCTTGACTGCAGTGTTTTGCGGTCATACTCAACGAGAGCGTCTTTTCTGTTGGCGCCAGTGTCATGGCGGTGCTATTCAGTCGTCTAAATGGCACCGCGTGTCAAAAAGCTATCATTAATGGCCATGGCGCTGGCCGGCTTGAGCCAGCCTGCGTGTGCCATTTTGGTCCTCGACCGAGTGTTGCGGTCGCAGTTGGTGAGGATCTCTACGGGTGGGATTGCCCGAGTGTGCCATCGGGGCAGTCGCGGTTCTCCTTAATTTTGGGCGTTTGTTTTCGACCTAACGGACAGCTAGCTCGCCGGCGCTGCTGCAGGCCGTGAATACCATTTTGGTGCTTGACTGCGAGGGCAGCCGCAGGCATTTTTTGGATATTTCCGCGGGTAAGGCGCATGAGAGGATGGTCGCCATCGCCGGGCGCTTTCCAATTGAGCAAGGGCGCTGGGCCGCCACCCTTCTCGTCATGCGTGGCATGCTTCGCTGAGCTGACTGGAAACTGGCCAAAAAATGGCAAAAAAACTGGCAAAAAAAACTGGCCAAAACTGGCAGCGTCAAACTGCATTTCTTTCCACGGAGTGCCATGAAGGCGCACACCTCTGCAAAAGGCGCCGCGTGTCGTGTCACCCCCATCCAATTGCCGACATACTTGTGAACGCTTGCCAGCCCGCACGGCCGACCTTGCAGCGGTGGGCCTGACGCCCCCAAACGCCGAGATTCCGGGAGCTGAACAAGGGAGATTTGAAGCGGAGTCCAGTAGGCAGGTTGGCAACGAGGTGAAACCCAAGCTGCGTCGCCCTGATTGTCCTCGAGGCGTTTCGCCAGTTCCTCAAGCTACGTTTTGCGTATATTGCACATGGTTATTTGAGCGAAGGGCCTGGTGTGCCTCCCGAGCACACATCATCACATTTGGATTCGTTTCTGCCCCACCGAAACTCGCAAGGCAATTCTAACAGCTGGGCCCCTTAAGGCCAGGATTCTCCTCAAAAATGCGATCTGAAATTGAGACAGAACATGGCAATTCGGGCGCAAAAGAAGACGCTGGACTAGAAAATAACCAGTTACAGAGGCAAAAGCTACTCTTCATTCATCAGGTCCATGCCACCAAAATCATTCAATTCAGATGTTAGGACACTGAACACTTTTTTCTGGTGTGGTCGAATGTTGGGTGAAGCCTCACATCGAACCTGGCGTTGCGAAAGTTCGTACCCTGAGCGCCCCCTGAGTGCATTTGTTCTTGGTTCGTGTTACAAGTTAGTGTGTGCTCATCTTCTCGCACTGGGACACTCTGTTCCGTACTGATGCAGGCCTTAGACACACTTGCTGAGGAGGGAGTGCTTTCTCGCAGGACCCAGTTCCTTTCGGCATTTATCCATTCTTGTGGCCACCACTGCTTGTCCCCCTCGCCTCCCACCCCGGCCCCCCAATCAGCGTCAATTTGACGCTGAGCGCAACACAATCAACACCGTGCGTCCCCTCGCAGGATGGGTAGCTGCATTGTGTGGGGACAAGTCATTCTACGCCACTCAGGTTGCAAAAACGCTGTTGCATGCCTCCTATATCACCTGTTTTACAACAAGTACAGGTATGGAATGAGCAAAAACAGCAGAGAACAGCATGGCCCCTGTGCGTATCTACAAAACCAAAAAGCAACAGGACACTGTCGCAACACAATTGGATCGGCGCAGCGTCTGCAAGTGCGCGGCCATCTCTTGCTCCATTGTGCCCTGTGGCGGAGCTCCCACAACCATTCCAAACCGTCACCCTGCCCACCCCTTCCTTCCCGCATCGTCCAACCACCCCATTGACTTCGAATCGTTCCCTGGAGTGCAGCTGCGGTCTCAGCCCCCAATGAACTGCTACAGACAAACGCAACCAATAAATGGACACTCCAGACAGGTTTCCAAACACCTGCCCTGTAGAGCATCAGCAGAATGCATGAAAACAACTGATGATGAATTCCCCAAAACTCCTGCGTGTAATTTGCATTCGCAGCACGATGGCCTTGGACCAGGGATACAGCAGAGGCAACGCCGGCATTCGCACGTGTACTGTCATCATGCGTAGCAGGTCCTGTGCAGGTGCTATGCAGCAAGGCGATGTTCAACGCTCTTGCCACATGCCACAACCGCCATCGACACGGAAGCCAGTGTTACGAAGCTCGCATGCCATTGGGTGATTCACTGGGGGGCTTGCCTCCCTCCAACTCGGCATCTTCAATGTCTGCCTCATCCTCCTGCTCCACTGACCGCACCAGATCTTCCTTCTCTTTCTGGATCCTGTTAATCACCACAACCGCCGCCCCAGCTCGCTTCAGCTTGTACATAGGGCTCTTGTTCTCCAGATTCCGGCGGGCTCCCTCCAAGGGCGTGCTGGACACTTCACCAGTGATCCATTCGTGCTCAAGGGCCCCCCCCACAGTTAACCTATCCTTGGGGTCGACCATCAGCAGCTTCTTCACCATGTCCTTGCCGCTGCTCAGCACATGAATGACTGGAATAAGTGACAAGTGCATCACAAGCTGAGTACCACCTGCACTTCCCTTTTGCCAGAATTCACACTTGGACATGGCCATACTCAGCTGTCTCAGAATGAGATTGCGGCAGAACAATCGTGATGTCCAACTGCTCGCAGTTGCTGCTGCCAACCAGTCCAGCTGTTCAAGTCAAGTGGCTGTTCTCAAAGCACATATGGTGTCAAAGAAAGCTATAGCTTGGGAGGTACTGTCCATTTGCAGAACCCACAGTCCACTCACAGAGCATGGCTCACCTGTTAGACACGTTCTTCCACACAGCTTCCTCCATACTGAACTTTCCAGACTGGATCTTTGCATACATCACTGCTTCGTTCCTGTCATAAAATGGTGGGGCCCCTGACAACAGAATGAACATTATTACACCAACACCCCACATGTCCACAGCCTTGGTGTATTCTTTGACATCTTTCTTGATGACCTCCGGAGCAACATACTGTGGTGTGCCACAGACAGTTGTCATCAAGTTGACTGTGTGCCTGGCCAGGCCAAAGTCCACAATCTTGACTTGATTTATATCGTCAGGCTTGCCCAACATCAGATTCTCCAGCTTCAGATCTCTGTGAATCACGTTCCTGCAAAATGCCATGCGCAGCTCTCAACATTTTGAATGTGTGTACATCCCCAGAAGACAGGTTCTTGCTGACATGCACCTGATACTAATGAACATGCAGTGCTGAGCAAGCAGATACTGCCTGCCTGGAAATTGCAAACACTGTGCACTGTGATGCAAACTACTGCTCTGCAAGCCATCGCTTGACCTCAATGCGGCATGGTGCAAGGACAAGATTCTGTATATGATGCATCTCAACATCCTTGCAATGCGTGCGAATGAAAAAATTTGTAATAGCTGTCACAGGCCCTCCTCCAAGAATTTCTCCTCCTTCCAATGCAGGTATCAGAAACGTTAAGGAGGCCATGCGTGAAATGGTATACGTAGTAAGGCACTTTTGTGCCCGTGCTGAATGAATGAGAACAGCAAGATGCGACTCTACCCTCCCCCAGTACCGTTCCTCATGATCACCCAACAAGTACCCTCGCACGTGCGCATGGAACGGTTAGCATTGGTACCCAGCGTGAGATGGACAGGAGATCATGGTCTCGGTCTCTAGGCTCGCCTGGGTTGGCGTTCAGCTGAAACCACACACAATGCCAGCAGCAGGCACATGGGGAAAGTGCGTTGGTCAGGTGACAACTTGTGCATCAATGCATTGGGCGGTGCCCCAAAACTCTTCCATGTTGAACGCCCAAATCCTGAAACACCAACAAAGTGCACAGCTGCCAGCAGTCGCACATGGAAAGTGTCGGTCCAAGCATGCGCAACTGCTCCACAAAAACAGGAGATTGTGTGCTCAGGGCACCAGGTGCAGTGGCCGCAATACAACTAACCACAAGCACGATTACAACAATGCACAACACAGTCCCAAGCGAAGCTCACCTTTCGTGCAAATAGGCCAAGCCCTCCAGAAGTTGCTTCATGATGAGCTTGGCATCTGCTTCAGTGTAGTGACGATCTGTGCGCGAGAGCAAGGCATCAAGCAACTGACCCCCCTCCAACAGCTCAGTGATGAGGTAAACCTGGGAGCAGCAGCAAGAAAGTGCTGTCATGAGAACATCCCCAAACTTGTGAAGAATGAAAACACTATGCAGCCAAGCGGCTCAAGCCCACTGTTAAATTAATGGCCAATGCACGAGCAAAATCCTACTGCCATACTCTTAACATAGGCAACTGATTTTCGCATCTGCCCTGTTGAATGCCAACAAGAACACCCCATCGGTCCTCAACAAACAACTGGCAACTCTAGACGTGCCTGATCTTTTCATTGATTAATCAAGTGTCCTGCAACTGCAGGTTCCACAGCGTCCTGTTCTGAAGCAGCACAGAGCACAATGAGCAATTTACCTTTGTCTTGCTCAGAAAGAACTCCTTCAGAGCCAGTATGTTGCGATGATTTGTCCGGCTTACAATTTCAACTTCCTTCAGAACCTCCTCCCTGCAATCAGACGATGCGCACACTGGCGTCAAAGAGAGCAATTCTGCCATCACATCTGCTGTCAGGATTTTACCTCTTCAAGCTGACACCCCTGAGCAAAGTCCTTATGTCTGTTGCCCCATGCTCACTTCACTGCACCATGTGCTATCAGTGCACTATTCACTGCTCCCCGCTCACTTCACTGCATATGTGTTATCGGTGCACTGTGCACTGCTCTCAAGTCAATATGCCCAGCTTACTGAACTATTTTTGTCGAAACAACCAGTTCTTCCCAGCAACACCACAGACCATGCCATCATAATAAGATGGTTCCAAAGTCGCAGGGAATAGGTTGGTGCAGGAGCGCCACTCGTGTGACAGACCATGCAGCTGACATCGCCTTCCAGCGGGCGCAAGGATTGCGTTTTGCATGCACGCAACCATTGACCAACATTTGTAGGCTGCCCACCTTGACATCGTGTCTTCATCGAGCAGGGCGTCCTTTGCAGGAAGCGACATAATTTTGCAGGCAAATCTTTGCCCAGTTTTCTTCTCAGTGGCCATCATCACAGCAGCAAAACCTGCCAGGCCACACGAGAGCTCAGGCTGATGTACTTTTCAGATCTATCAGCAGTATGGTTGCCCGCGCGAGTACACACCAGCTCCATTGTAGAGCTAGGAAACCCACCTCCAGTCCCCAATGTTCTCCCAAGATGATAGGAGTCCTTAACTCTGCCTTTTTTCCGCTTGGGCCTGCATGTGCAAAACGTCTGTCCTTAAAAGACAGCAATACTGCAAGCACCAAAAAAGCAGAGTCCCAAAGGAATCGCATCAATGCCAAAGATCATGTCGAACTGTGAATCGCATCAATGCCAAAGATCATGTCGAACTGTGAACAAAGTGAATCGCTGTGCAGTCAGTTGGCCAGTGGGTTGCTGTTGACAGTGGCACAACCAAAGAGGGCTAATGCACCATTGCTACTGCGTCTGGCAACCCCTCCTCCATGGTCCATTGCTTGACTGACGATCACCAACCAATCCAGAATGGTAGTCCCACACCACACTTTCCTTCCCAGATACCAGACCCCAAGGCAAAGGTGCAACACACCTCTGTCACATGCCACTCCCTGTGTGCTCTTACGTGTTCCATTTTAGACATTAGCATGGCAATGAGGATATTTGTGTGGTTCTCCTTGTGTGCTGTTGTGTGCTCTCATGCGTTACAATTTAAGATATCAGCATGGAAATGTGGATATTTGCATTGATATGAGTCCCTTGACAATTCGTGCTCAGCATAGGGTGTGAGGAATGAGTACAACAGGGAGGCGTGTCACACAACGGCCCTCCCCTTCCTCAGCAAGAAAGTTGGTGGGACTCAGTTCTGTTCATGGGGGGGTGATGCAAATGCTTTGAAGGGAGGGCCACGACATAACACACTGTGCCGCGGGCATAGCAACACAACGTGCACTGAGGAGTACCCATTTCATGTGTTCCTTTCAGTTGGGGGACGGAGGCTTCTGCATCGCCACGTACGACACGGCACGGACGAAGGGAACTGAACCTCATAAGAACACTCGCTCAAGAGGTGCCCAATTCCCTTCCGGCAACAGATAATGTTCAACGCCACCACTCACGACGCCAGCACGCGAGCCTCCACCTCCTCCAACGGCCCTTCCGGCAGCCTCGGCAGAGTCTTCGTCACCAGCGCATCAGGCACTTCGCTCTGCGCAAGGCCGAACAGCGAAGCGTGAGATCCGTGGGCTCACTCACGGGAACTTCTCATTTTGAAAATACACCGTGCGCTCGACCGGCGGTGACCAGGGCGCGGTGTTGAAAAAAAAAACAGCTTTCCGAGGGCCCCATACAGTCGCCGTGACCGCATCGGGCTTCCCAAGCCGCGCAACAAGCGTTCGAAGGCGCTGTTCAAGAGCAGCCGTTCGGGCAGCGGACAATCCTCCGGGCAACGAACAATAGTTCGAGGAGCAGATGATCTCGCACCGGACGTTGCCGTGTCCGTCGTCGTTAAGCCGCGAAGGCTTTGGTTGACGTGCGTTTTTGATGATCAATGCCAACGGCATGCACAAAGACGCGCACAGACCCCCAGGCTGGCGGGCAAAAGTGTCAGTACCTCATCAGCGTCGTTGCGCGTCCCGGATTCCTCCGCGTTCCACCCGCACAACACCTGCCACCAAGGCACGAGGGACAGGGTAAGATTTGTTGCAAGGAGAAAGAAAATATGTCATATGAAGGGCGGGCCCTCCTAAACGGGCGCGCGTGGGATCCTTTCCACACTGTGAGAAGATTTGCAGAGGCTCCGGGCCCCTCCTAAACGGGCGCGCGTGGGATCCTTTCCACACTGTGAGAAGATTTGCAGAGGCTCCGGGCCCCTCCTAAACGAGGGCGCGTGAGACCCTGCTCCATCCTGTGAGAAGATATGCAGAGGCTCCGGTGCAACAAGGAGAGCACACAACACACGAGAGAAAGCGTGATGAGGGAAGGAGTGACGAGGAAAGGGGGGGGCGTTGCTTTGCGCCGCTCTGCCCCGGCTGCCCGCCAAGCTGCGGTGGCGCTTCCCAAAGATCCCCGCAAAAGAACTGCCTCGCTCCCTTTCCCAGGCGTCGGCAAAGTCTGGGCATCGAACCGTGCTCAAGCACGCCAAGCCGACTCGCGTGTCAATTCCAAGTGGCCCTGCCGCGACAGGGCCCCTAAACTATGGCCCTTGGACGACGTCCACAGCGCCCCCTCGAAGCGGGAGGGCGGCGCAAAGCCGCGTCCGCGGCTATCACTCTCCGCTTCGCTAGTCGTACCCAATTGCCCAGCGTCTTGAGCTTCCTCCCCATGGCTGCTGATCAAACCCCTGGGGCCCAAGCCCTGGGGCCGCTGCCCTGGGCGGCCGGTGCGCGGCGCCCGGTCAAGCCAGCAGGCCGAGGAAAAGCCCCGTTCGGCGGCGGCCCGCGCTGGCCGAATAGCACCCGGCGGAAGGGGTGTTGGGACTTCACACTGTTCCTGACTTTTCCGGCAGGGATGTCCTGGCCAATATGCAGCGTCACACGCCCGTGGGGAGGCCCCAGGAACCTGGCCACTTCTCACAAATTCTCGAAGCGAATCCGTCACTGAAATCTCATTCCCATTCACTCATGCTTGGGTCACTCTTTGTGTACTGGGCCGCTGGGTCGGGCAGAAGCGGCCCGTGGCCGCCTCCGCCCCACGGAGGCTGCTGGGCAGGTGTGCGAAAAACTTGGAGATGGTGGAGGGGGGAGTTGGGAGTCCTGGCGGGCCTCAGGGCACTTGCACTGTCGCCGCCTGTCGCCAAAGGGGTCCCTGCATCTGACGCGCGACCGCTGAACGAAGCAGGTGATGTTTGGAAGCAGGGTTACGCAGCACCCCTTGCCGACCTGGAGCCTGGGTTTGCACCCCGTTTAATGTCACACGAGGAAGATTGCTGGAAAGGCCGTGAGGCGGTGGTACATGCAAAAGGCGCCGAACATTGCACGACTCACACTGCGAGTGCGAGCATCGAGCACGTAAAGGCAGAAGAGCGAGACGAGATGGCTGTGAGTCCACAGCCACCTCATCTTGCTCTTCTTCCTTTGCGTACTCGATGGCCGCGAACATGCGGCTCTTTGTGACTGCAGGGAGCAGCGGTAGCTGCTCCAATACTGTTCACAAAGTCCAATTGCTTTGGCCCACACATTGCCTGTACCTGATAGCATACCTCAACACTCAGTGTGCACACGCAGGTTCCTGCACACAACAGATTGCGTGCTCTTTCGCAGCCACAGCCACAGTAGGCGCCTGTTGGACACCCAACTTAACAGAGTGTTGAGCTCGCTGTTAGTCAGTGTGCCGCATCAGCACAATGATGGGCTCGTGGCAAAAGGCAACTTTTGGAGAAAGGCAGAATTCGTGGGGAAGCGCTGGCCCCCTCATCAAAAACTAATGCGATCAGTGCTGGATAGGTTACTGAAAATGTAAGCCATATTGCAACTGCTGAATGGCTACAGAATAGGCCAAAAGGGGCAGTCATTCTGCTTCGAAAACGCCTCCCATTCATGGCAGAATTCTGGGCAGAACATGCAGTTTCAAGAGCGCCACAATGGTGGGGTGCAGTTGGGCAGCAATGTTCAACCAATAATGATGATTGAGTGAACTGGCGAGTGTACGAATGTTGTCCCGCACCGTGGGGTGCGCGTCCGCGGTTGCCATCATGTGTCATATGTCATGGTATACGGTGTCGTACGGCAACCTTGGACGCCGAGCCGTAGCGCACCTCAGAGGCGCACGCATGGCGGCGGCAACTTGCGGCGATGCGCTCGGACATGGGTGCAAGAGCATGGCTGCCAAGGCTCGATGACGATGATGATGATTATCAGGTGGACCGGTCTTTCTCGCGTACGCTCGGATACGGTCGCTCCCAGGCACGGGAAGCAAAACCGCAACCGGGTGCATTACAGGATGAGTGTATCGACTAAATATCAATCACTGCAATAATGTTCACCTTCCCCATCTCCATTGTCCCCATGTATACTCACCATAACACCATATTCGCTATATTTACCTTTCACCATCAAAATGCGCCATATATAATATGTTATACATTAACCGTTCGCTTGCCCTCACAATGATGATGGCGGAATTACAAGGGCTACGTTGCGCTCCTTGCATGGCAGCGGTCTGCCTTGCTGTGCATGAAATGCCGTTCGTGCCCACGAGGGACTTCAATGAGCCCAAGGGCCACTCAAATCCACGACATACGGGACTGCTAGGTGCGGCCTGCATCTAAAGGCCTGCTCAGCGATAGGTGGTGTGGGCCAGGCGCTGGCGCCCATGGTGGAGGCATGGGAGAGCAAGCGAGGGCAGGCTCAGGCGAATGGCGGGCAGCAGGATGCCATGGAATCGAATCAGAAGGGCGCTGATGTGATCATGGAAGCTGCGGGGCAGTCATGCTCATAGCGTAATGCGAGTCTAGAAGTTTCTGGACATCTGAAAGGTTTGGAAAGAATCAATACTAACGTGGGGGTAACAGCTTAAGAATCATTTGGTTAATCGATGAGGATCTTGGGAGGTTGTGGAAGGTTGTGGAAAGACTGGTCAGTCTATAAATAGAAGGGGGCTATCGCCATAGCGTTCCAAGATCCAGCAACCCAGCAGTCCTTGCTCCGCGTGGCGATTGATGTCGGACGAGCACAGAGACATTGTAAGGTTGGACTGAATGTAACATTGGTTTGTGACCGTTGATTCCGTGTATCTTACCTTGTGCTGACCCTGGATCAAGTGTGTGTGAAGGGAGATCGCTGTAGGCGATCATATTCTTTGTGATCATGTGAAGTCTAAATCGCCAGGGCGATCATTGTGCTATGCCAAATGCGCAGCTGAGTGCCGGCAAATCATGTGAGGCGTGCACGCACTGCAATGGGCTGGAAATCCGGGGATGGGTTGTGCAAATCCTGTCGAAAGTTGAACCGCATGTCTGAAAATTCCATATGAACTGGTCCTGGCGCGTTTTGAACATTCCTCTAGTGCAAACATATCCCGAAATCGAATTCAAAACGCAGCCAGGTATCCAGTCCTGTTTGCGAGCAGCAGGGCTAGTCCCACATCCCAGAAAATAATTTGTTGTGACTCCGAGAAATTTTGGAGCGCCTCATTGTGTGTGAACATCTAAGTGCCGTTTAAGTCCAATCGCTTTAAGCGATCGGCTTTGAGAACGTGGCAGGGACCAAGTCTGAGAGCGTGGACACTTCCCCAGTGTTGTACAGCGTGTGGCATGTCGATTTGCGACCTGTAAAGTGATCGTGACGTTGCATGGCGTTTGCATGAGGAGTTGGTGAATAGTGATCATGAGAAAGCGAACGTTAGACGATCTCGAAGCACACAGTTG
Organism: Ostreobium quekettii; assembly: GCA_905146915.1. NCBI lineage: Eukaryota > Viridiplantae > Chlorophyta > Ulvophyceae > Bryopsidales > Ostreobiaceae > Ostreobium > Ostreobium quekettii. The sequence continues at coordinate 13,150 of CAJHUC010001263.1, read as the reverse complement.
GCTGTGATGCGCAATACCGACGTGGAAGTTCGGCTGCAACAGGCAGGGCTTGCTGGTGGAGATATTTTGGCTTCAATGATCAGCCTTGTTTATGCACGAACGCTGAATTGAGGTGTCTCGCGTCGCCAGCACATGTGCGAGGAAGTGGAAGGCTTGGCTCCTCACATCAGTGAGGCAGCAGCAGCAGCTCATCAGCCCTAATGGGCAGCTACACATGGAGGCTGCTTTAACAAGAGCGAAATATTTTCCTGCCATTGGGCAGACCCTCCGTGGAGTGTTGCTCTCTGTGAGCACCTCTGCAGGTGGGGTTGGTGATGAGTATGGTGATTGTGCATTGCGTCAAAAGAATCCACACGAATGCACCACAAACAGAGACTTCAAGGATTATTTTTGTGCCTCTAATCCCTGTTTTGTTCATCTTCTGCCAATTACCATCTCTGGACGAAAACTAGTGGACAGAAACATCGATGATTGCAAAATGTTGTGTGCCCTTTGCCCCATCTCGTAATGGGACTGGTGTGGTTAACAATTTCTTATCAGGGAGACATGTGGATGGGCTGCCAACGCACCACGACATTCTGTGAGCTTCAGGCCGCCAAATATATTCTTTGCAGCCAGACTCCTGGCTGCCGCCGACCGGCTGGTCCACAGACTACATTTGAGCTTTGGGGCAACGGATTTTGTACACACCAGGCACGCTTTAAGGGAGAGCCAAGGCTTGGCTTCAAGCGGGCGGCCTTGCTGGGATTGGTCAGATTGTCAGGTGGCCTGCTCAAGGCGAGCCTGACGACCACCACGTGTCCTACTTGCTTCGCTCCATTTTGCTGGCCCAACTGCACTCCACCGAATGGACTCCAAAGAATGCCTAAAGTTGCTCCCACTCAACCCTCCCTGGCCATGGGCTGGGTGCACTCCTGTCCGCCCCATTGTTTAGCGGCAAGAAAGACAGCCGTCACTGTCACTGTGCAGCGGGAACGCATTTTTTTCATCGCCATGCTCGGCAGTCTGCTGACAGTTGTCCAGTCCAACTGTCGGCATGGCGGTTTAGTCTTCTGCTGGTTTCCTAGTCGCTGCTCACCGTACTTCGGGAAGACACTTTTTTTGAATTGATACGCTTAGCGTCAATGGACATTACGCTCAGACCCCCCTTAGTGTCAATCCTTATTTCGACGCCAGCATGACTCAGCAGCATCGCCTAACGGCGCAATAACAGCTTGGAGAACTTTTTACAGGGAAAAATACAGCCAAGTTTAGTGATTGTAGTGGGTCGAAAATGAAATGCTAAAGGCCATGATAGGCGATGGAGGCAGCCCCAAAAGGCTGCAAATTGATACTGTTCTGAGGACTTCCTTGAAGATTGAAAATTTGAGGGAGGTTTTTGGAATAGTTCATGAGCTCTCTGACGCTGATCAGCTGCGTTTACTGAAAACGTAAACCATCTTCATACTTTGTTTTGATTTTAGCGTAATTACGCAATGTCTTAGCGTCCCTGGCCTGGAATTCCCCCCCCTCCCCCAGCGCCCATTTGACGCTGAGCGCATGCAGTAAAAGACAGTGTCTCCCCGTGTTCCCCGCAAGCTGGTCATGGCAAGCGCCCCAGTAGTACCTTGCAGTACACAAACCATTGGCACCCGCCCATTGGCGGGCTCCTTCGTCTTCCCGCGCGTTTTCAGCCCTCGAGGCCGGCCGGAGGGCCCCAGGGGGACGCCGCTCAACCGCGCACCCATCCGGAGCGACAAACTGCCCGCCCGCCGCACCGACCGATGCTGAGGCGGGCCGCGAGTCGCCTCTCGCGCGGCGCGGTGTCGTCGCCATGGCCGTCCGCTGTGCAGGTGAGGCCCCCGGGCGGTAGCCCCGGCCAGGGCGGTGCCAACAGCCCATTTCGCCTCCAGCAATAGGCATCGAATCTCGTTTCCCCGCCGCGCCCTTTTGACGCGCTTTAGACTTGAGATTGTGGTTGGGTAGTGTGAGAGCGAGGCCTGTTTGTGTGTTGGGCCGGGCGCATTTGGTGTGAGATTGAAATGGATTGTTTGGATTGTGTCTGTGCGTAGGTTGTGCGAGGGAGTGAGGCAGTTGTGTTTGTGTTTTTGTGGGCCAGGCGCGAGGCCTCATGGCGTACGTGCCCTCCCCGGGGGACGGCGCGGCCAAGAAGGTGACGCTGATTCCGGGAGACGGCGTGGGGCCGGAGCTGTGCGACAAGGCGGTGGTGCCGCTGATCGAGGCACTGGGCGCGCCGATCGAGTGGGAGAGGTGCGGGCAAGGCTGGGCTCTTGATCGCTACCCTTTGCTTTATGTTGATTGCCATGTCGGGATCTTGGCCACAGCTTGCCACCTGGGCCGATCGCGCCTACCTATTTGTGAGAGGTGCCTTTCGTGGTCATATCCTTGGCGCCTGTTACGGTAACACAACGACGGGGCAGAGCGTGGATGCAACAACTCTTGATTGGTAGATTGATTCTCGGGCCTGCTGATTGAGATCGCAGTCAAACTTTGGCGTCACCTCGCTGGTGGGACCTCGCAGTCAAACTTTGGCGTCACCTCGCTGGTGGGACCACGGCGGAGTGTTTTTGCGCTGGGGGGACGGACGCGGAAGTTGGCTCGCGGGTTGGCGGCAATCTGTGTTTCGCGATGCAGCCAAGCGCGCCCACCGACAAGGCAGACTGGGATGGAGCCCAGTGTACAAACTGGTGCTGTGCGCCAAATCTGAGTGCGCCATATCCTAGTACTTTCCAACAATGTATGCACAGCGCAAAGCATTGGATAAAAAATGATCGTTGGAATAAAACGACCAGAGAACCATGGACGCACATCCCTAGATTGCCGTGCACCAACTGTTGGGACGATTCGGCGTTGTGTGTTTGTTCAAGTGTCGTGCAGCCCATCGTGAATAGTGCAGCTGCAAGGGAAGACATGAGAAGAGAAAATGTACCCTGTCCAATAATGCTATCCATCATGCTGAAACTTGTCCAACTTGGAGTGGGAGAATGCAATGGATGTTGGGGGGAAGCTGACCAGACACGTCAACTTTCCCAAACCACAGCAATCATTGTCATTTCCTCTCGTCAATCCTTGTGAGCTGGACTCAGTGTGCAGCAGATATCCCATGTGCCCCCTCATCTGCACTGCTTTCTGCTTGTGAGTTGCTGCTTGGGCCACATCCTGGCTAGAAGCGTTATTGATTACAGCAATCGGAACATGACAAATCAGGGCACTTTCACCCATTGATCGATGTCAGACGCTGCTTGCAAGTGCACTAGGCTGGCCCCTCACGTGTCTGTACTTCTGTTTCCCACTGAAGTAGGCCTCGCTACTTTGTGCCCTTGCATGCATGCATTCGTTTTCCTTTGCAGTGACACTTGCTTTTTGTGTGGTTAGCTTTGCCAGTGCCATCGAGGTCATGCCAGCTGAAGGCTGCTGATCTGGCAGGCGTTTGAAATCATCGACTCTGTTGATGCACTAGGTTTGACGACATATCAGGGGCCAACGAACATGGGGAGCCACATGAGGAAGTCCCAGCGCATGTGGTGGAGTCGATCCGAAGGAACCATGTTTGCCTGAAAGGCGTCCTTTACACACCTCTGAGCAAGACAAACACCAGTACACAGTCGTTGAATGTCCAGTTGAGAAAACAACTAGATCTGTCGGTGAACCTCATCCATGGGTTTTCAATCCCTGGAATCAAGACTCGTTTCGACGACATCGACATTGTTGTGATCAGGTGAGTTTGCTTGGCAAGCCAGGAAGAAACCTCGAGGGTGATCCACGTCATCGCGCTGCCACTATCAATTAGACCGAATAGCCAGCCCTGGTGGATTTCCGTTCTTGTCGTTGGGATCTTTTCGAATGCCCATGAGCTTCTGTGCATTGTCTTCTGGCTGCAGAATACATCCAGGCAGCTGTTGCTGGCCTGAATGCTAAACTTGAAGGAGCTGTCACAGGCTTTGGACGAGTGTCTGTCAAAAGCATGCAATCGTGTGTTAGCTCATTGCGAATACTCCTACATCCTGTACTGCTGCTTTAATTCCCTTGGTATGACAAGCCTGATGTGCTCTTCGCGCGCAACCCAACAGACGATGAGCCCATTGTATGGCTGAACAGGGAGAACACAGAGGGAGAGTACAGTGGCCTCGAGCACGAGGTCGTCCCAGGAGTTGTGGAGAGCTTGAAGGTCATAACAGAAAAGAAGTCTTTGCGAACCGCTGAGTACGCCTTTGAATTCGCCTTCCTGAACAGCAGAAAAAGCGTCACGGCGGTTCACAAGGCCAACATTATGAAAGTGGGCGACGGCGAATTTCTAAAGGTACAGATGCATGTTTCCTAGTGTATCCGTGTTCCGCTCGTTCCATTGCGGACGTAAGGTCAGGGAGACTGCTTGTGAGCGAACTGCTGCCGGTGACGGCCAATCGCTGCACGCAGTCGAAATGCTGACCCTGTCGGATCTGTTTTGCGCCTGAGGTTTGGCCACAGCAAGTGCGTTTGAATGTGGCTTGTGGAGGCGGCCAGCGGGTCTCAGGGGCAAGGCCTGATTCGACATTTGGATTGCGCCCATGTTGAGTTTACAGAGTTGTTGGCGAGAAAGAAGCGGCTGTCCGGATCCAACACTTGATTCCTTCCGCACGTGGTGCCTGCTGTGACGCTCTGTGCTCTTTCCGTCACAGGCGTGCAGGACTGTGGCCGAACGCTATCCCAGCATCAACTACAATGAAATGATAGTGGACAACACGTGCATGCAGTTGGTCAGCAGGCCCCACCAGTTCGACGTCATGGTGACCCCCAACTTGTACGGCAACCTGGTGTGCAACATTGTGGCGGGCCTATGCGGGGGCGTGGGGCTGTGCCCCGGAAGCAACATAGGCGACGGGGTGGCCGTCTTCGAGCAGGGCGCGCGGCACGTCGCAAAGGACTTAACGGGGAGCGGCATGGGGAACCCGACGGCGTTGCTGCTGAGCGCCGTCATGATGCTGCGGCATGTAAAGCTGTACAACTTCTCTGACAAGTAAGTCGCGTGCTGTGCCGCGCGGCCGTGCTCTTAGAGGCTAATCTTGGAGTGTGCTGTCCGTTTTGTCAGGATGCATTCGTTCATTTGTTCGCACGAACGCGCCCCTGCCAACTACTGTTCTCCGACATCTGGCGGAAGGCGCTCTCAAATGTGAGGGCGTGGGATGCCTGGACATGGAAATCACCACCCTTTCGCTCATTGGGTGATTTCTGGACTGAACCTTGGTGGGCGGCACAAATCGCTGTGCCTATGCTTGGGCGCGGCATTCTATCCTGGGGTCAGCCACTGAAGCCTCTCCCGTAGTCGAGTGCAAGATGGGCAGCAGAGTGCATGTCTGGATCTGTCACAAGAGTGACAGAAAAGTGTGTGACATGTTGGAGCTCCCCTCTTGGCTGAAATCGACACTCGATCCACCTGTGCTAGCATCATTCAGGTGCGTTCCCCCGAGAAGGCTTCAGCGCAAAACCGCGTGCAATGGACGTTAGGAAATCGGCGTCCGTGTGAGTGGACGACAGTGCTTGTGTGGTAGCTGAAGAGCCGCTGCACAATTCCCCGAGGCTTGGACATTTATCAATGCTTATGTCTTTGGACCTTTGCCGCGGGATTATGGTTCGCGAACTCTTGGTTGAGCCAGGGTCAGTTTTGCATTCTTTATGGCCTGTGCTCTTGTCGATTGCGTGGCGTGTGTGCGGATGCCCAGGCTAGAAGAGGCAATCATGCAAGTGTACGAGGATGCAGACATGACCAAATTGCCTCGGGACGTGGGAGGCACGGCCAACACAGAAACCTTCACAAATGCTGTCGCCTCGAAGCTCAGCTGACGCCGCGGCACGATGCTGCTGCTGTGAATGATGTTATTGAGTTGGGCACGGGTAGTACACAAGAAACAAGCCGGAGTGTTGTACAGCTGAAACGGCAGCTGCCAGCGGTGTTCGGGACATTGATTTGGGACAGTCCGCAATTCTGCGAAAGCGTGAGCCCATCCAAGCAGGTCTCATGGCGTGAAGGTCCCCATGGTCTCGCCAGATGCACTATGTGGTCTAACTCAATGTGCCAAATGATGCGGCGCTGGCCGGCAGCATACCCTGAAAGCCAGCTTATATCTCGTCCTGGCTGGTCCCTCTAACATTCACACTGCCAAGGAAAGCGGTCAGCGTCCCCGGTCTCGGCCAGCCATGCATCGTGGCTGGCGACCTTTGGCACCACGAGCACCCCCTGCCGCCAAAAGTCCCTTCTGGCAGTCGTCCAGGGTAAGGCACTCAGACAATCTGGCAACATCCAGACTGGGTGATCAGTCCATGATTCATGATGGGCGCCAGCTCCATTACACAAAGGTGGTCGTCCATTCAACAAAATTTCGCCCATACATGGGTCTCTGCGCCGTTACAACACCACTGGCTGAACGGGATACAGGTGAATGAACAGTGCGTGTTCCATGCGCCACCCCACATAATACAGTGGTATAAACATGTGTGACAACCAAGCGATGGCTTTCCCACAGGCGGCGCTGTCGTCATCATGCTGCGGGCAATGGCCTTCGTGCACAGAACCCAACATATCCTGCAGAACGGGTGGGTTCTCACGTGCACTCCCTAAAAAGCAACCTACCACGTCCACGCACACCTGCAGGTCATGGCGGAGCATCCCAGCCTTGTCAGAATCTCTCAACCTGCATCAACCAACCTGTGTACAGCAGCGACCAATTTCCCCCACTGGCATGCAACCTACACTAGCCCCCTTCCCCTCCAATTGGAATTTATGGTGCAAGCAGCAGACACAAAGCAGGCTGCCCAGCTGACGGCTTGCCCCTTTAAATCCCCCCTTGCCAAACCCCGAAACTGGACTGAGTGAGCCAGAGCATCCGAAGCCCTATGCAGCCTCCAAGACAAACGGCTGAACCTTCACCTGATGCAGCCAATGGACACACTCACGTGGCGCATGAAGGGACTGCAATGCACCCAGCTGTGATGTCGCGAATACTTGTAGATCATTTCAAATACTTCCCTGGCTTTCCCCCTCGCCAAAACCCCGAAACTGAACTGAGTAAGCCAGAGCATCCGAAGCCCTATGCAGCCTCCAGGACAAACGGCTGAACCTTCACCTGATGCAGCCAATGGACACACTCACGTGGCGCATGAAGGGACTGCAATGCACCCAGCTGTGATGTCGCGAATACTTGTAGATCATTTCAAATACTTCCCTGGCTTTCCCCCTCGCCAAAACCCCGAAACTGAACTGAGTAAGCCAGAGCATCCGAAGCCCTATGCAGCCTCCAAGACAAACGGCTGAACCTTCACCTGATGCAGCCAATGGACACACTCACGTGGCGCATGAAGGGACTGCAATGCACCCAGCTGTGATGTCGCGAATACTCGCAGATCATTTGAAATACTTCCCTGGCTTCCCCCAGGATGCCTCCTTTGCCGAGTCTTCCTCGGCAATGGTCAGCTTCTTCAGCTTGTTGATGGTCATGATCACATTCACTGCCTTCTTGAACTTCTGTGCATAGTTCTTTTTCAAGTTCTGCTGCGTGCCAGCCAAAGGTTCGTGGGAGACTTCGCCTGCAAGCCAGGGGTGCTTCAGGGACTCCTCCGCGGTCAGGCGCTTCTTTGGGTCGACGACAAGCAGCCTCGAAATCAGGTCCTTTGCACTGCAAGCAACAGACACACAAAATGAGCCACACCACAACCCGTGCCCCCAACTTTGCTACAGAATATGAAAGTGCTTTGAGTACGTTGCGCTGCTTTCGAGATATGAACACAAGGCCAGGCAAAAGAAGAAGAGACAGTTGGTATGTTTGCCAAGAATATCATGCTCTTCTTGCTCGCAGATTCTCAATCACACACGGTCAAAAGAAGGTTTCTGCAGCGGCCTCACTTTCATACAGGTCATTGTTCCAGCCACACATGGCATTCCACAGTTTGTGCTGCACATTGTGCTGTGCACCCTGCTGTGGTGCAAACAATATGCCCATGTGCACACAAGGCTGACACATGAGACAACAACAGATTGGCAGGTGTCGAGCCATGCTCAACCACAATTCTTTGGACAACGTGCCACATCAAGCGACCCAATTAAGGCTTTTGGTTTTTGTGTCATACCACCTGACAGTCTAAGAGCAATGACCTTTAACGCCTTTGTCTCCAACATTCACTGGCACTGACTGCACCGTCAAGGATAGCGCAACCCACAGATTTCCACACTTTCCAACCAGTGGAACAGACCATTCAGCCTGTGGCATGGACTGCACTTACGGTTCTGAAATGAGGTCCCACACTGCCTCATCGAAGTTGTAGTCGCCCCTCCGAATCTGCTCAAACATCTTGGGCTCATTCTCGCTGTGGAATGGAGGGTAGCCACCCAGCAGGATGAATAGCACCACGCCTGCACTCCACATGTCCACAGCAAATCCATATGACAAGCCCTGGACGCCTTGAATGACCTCTGGTGCCACATACTGCGGAGTCCCGCAGATCGTTTCCATCGATTTGCCCTGGGGCCCTGTCAGCTTTGCCAAACCAAAGTCGGCAATCTTTATGAGGGTGATGTCATCTGGTGTTGCCAAGAGCAAATTCTCCAGCTTCAGATCTCTGTGTGCCACACGCCTGCAGAAGACCGTCGTCCATCGTCAGTCCTCCATATATCATAACAGAATTTCATGAAATTTCAGCACTGCAGATACCCCTTCCGGAGAGTCCCGTGTAGAGGGCAAGCAACCATGGGTCGCCAGTTCTGGACACTGGCACCACCCTTCAGAACAATTAGCTCTGAAATGTGATATCACTCAAGGGGCTTCAGAACCTTGCAACTCACAGCACTCATAAACAGGGAGCAAGCAATTATGAAACTGCCAATTCTGAGCACTCAGATACCCTTGTGACAACTTGGTCCAGCATAAGGAACGTGATGTACTCCAGGGCCTTGCAGCATCCATACACAAGTGCCAAGAGGGTTAAATTCAACGACTGTGGCTCTCAGTGGGACACCAATGAGACTGAAAGCATGATGTGGCCACATACTTGCTGTGTAAATACGCGATCCCTTCCAGAAGCTGAACAAAGCATAGGCGTGCATCGGCTTCACTGTACTGGCCGCGTTCCAACACAGCATCAAGAACCTCTCCACCTGTTAGCAGCTCAGTGATCAGGTACACCTGAGCACAGAACAGCACGTAAACGACCAGTGGAGCCAAACAGGAGCCAAAGACTGTTGCAGGGGACAATGTGTCACAAGGCACACATTCCACAAAAGCAAGAATCCTAAAGACCCTTCCCCCCTTGCTGCCAAGAGTATGCATACTGTATTATATCCCAGCCATCGCCATTCTGCAAACTTAGTGTTGCCTTCTTAGTGTAGTTTTGTTTAGGATTTTCCCAAGCAGGGTCACCCTAATCTTTTGCTGCCATAAATTGCCACTGGAGGTGACAGAGGAGCAGGTGCAGAGGCTCAGTGGGCTTTATCAAATGCGTCGAAATGGCAGCGCCAGGAGTGATCGACCAGCTATTAACACTTTTGGGGGCAATAATTCTCAAAGGCTGCTGTCCAATCAGCGCATTTGCAGTGCACACTCATCAGGGGCCACTGACTGGGAGGCCTTGGGAAATATTCAAAGGAGGGCCATTGATTGTGCCCGCGTGCAGGCATTGCAGGAAGCAGCCAGCAAATAGATGTGATGTGTGGAATTCAAAGGACTGTAACAAGATGAACGTGCAGTTGTTGTGCACTCACAGGACATAAGCTGACAGGCCGGAAGGCATTCTCATGGTTTTGTGTCCTCTTTGAAGCTCGGAGCAACAGTGCAAAAGATGAAGTGCTGCTTGCACATGAACACAGGCGCTGCAAGGGAATGAGCAGTGGCAGTGGGAGGCAGTACAAAGAGGCCGATGTGTGCGACCAATTTGCAGCCAAATTCCACTCCACCCATGTCCACCACCCTTTCTGAATGCCAGCACATGCTGTTCCCCCCGATCGCTCAGATGCAAACGAATGGGCCATTCTGGGTCAGCTCTGTGCATCAGACCCATGAGCAACACTGTGGGGGGCTGCTGGCTGGGCGTTCTCAGGAGGGGTAGTTCAGGATGAACACCATTTTTACTTCAGTTGCTAAGCCGGCAAGGAGACAGCATATCCTGGCAATGCCAGAGGGTTGAATACAGTGTGGTTCAGGTAGGAGCTTCAGCAGGATGATTAGGCAGAACGTCAACCTGGTGTCAGACTCCACTTCAGGAACATTCCTACAGATTTCTAATCAATCAACACAACACACACCTGTCCCCACTGCACTTGTCACCCCACTCCCTCCTGCTACACCTGAGAGCCAATTGTGCCCTTGCAAATCCGCCATCACATGCATGCACTTACACATGCACAAGTACCCCAGCAGGCCGAACTTACCCGGTCATCGTCCTCAAAGAATTCTTTCAGGTACACAACATTCTTGTGCTGGAGGCCGCACAAGATTTCAATCTCCTTGAAAATGTCGGCCCTGCGTTCGCGCAGAACAGCAACCTCAGCGCTTCCTTGCATTCGACCCACGGGCGACGACGCACCAGCGGCGCGGGCAATCAATGCACAGCAATCAGCGCACAGCCGTGCGGCCCCAGTGCGCACCGTGTGTTTTCATTCTCCGACACGTCCGCACCCTCAGGAGGCAGGGTCATAATCTTCACGGCGAACTGCTCTCCCGTCTGCTTGTCTGTGGCAAGTTTCACGGTGGCAAAACCTGAAACGGCACACACCCCGATTCAGCACGAGAACCGCGGGCTCCCGCACCGCATCAGCCATCCCCGCCCGCCGCACAGCGAGGGCTAAGCGGCCGCGCCCCGAGGACAGATGCCCACCCTCCCCTGACAGATCATCGCAACTGCCCCCGGCCCGTAAGGCCGCTCTGCGCCCCCTCGGACGCAGACGATCGTGCACGCGGCCGCACACACGCGCCAACGCGCCCCACCTCCGGTTCCCAGCGTGCGGCCCAGTTTGTAGGCATCCCGGATTCGACAGTCGGTCCTCCTCTTGCCCCTGGACCGGCCAAGAGCGGCGTCAGTTCCGCGGGCTCAACGTGAGGCGCGCGAGCGGGCGCGGCAATGATGAAGGCATCCAACGATGAAGGCGATGAAGGCAGCCCGGCGCAATCTTACAGGGTCTTCACCCTCGACTCGACGTCCAGCCCGGCGACCACGGGCGGCTTGTCGGTGGGCTTGGAGGGCGGCGGGTTGCGGCTGGCCTTGGTGGGGCTCGGGGGGAAGGGGTCGCCGTCCTTGGGAGCACAGCAGCACCCGTAGACGGGGCCGCACAATCCCTGGCATGGCTTGCAGAGGACGGCTCCCATGCTCCGCGCCCGACGCGCGCGCGCTCCGCGCGCCCCGTCGCCTGCCGAAAGAGAGAAGCTGTGTCACACGCCCGCGCCACCACCCCCCTCCACCGTGTCCCGCGGTGCATGCCTCCTCCGATCCAGAACAAATCTCCCGCCCCGGAGAACCTTCCGCCCGCTGGCCGTTCGCGCGGCAATCCATTTTCCTCCGGCCGCGAGGAAAAATCGCACGGCAGGAAAGGCTCGAGAGGCGCGCCCGCCTCCGGCCTCGGCAGCCGCGTCCTCCCCACCCGGCCGCGCCGAGCATGCCCACCGCAATCCCTGACAAAGACCGTGCAGAAAAGCCCTTCCCCACAGGTCGCCCGCGCGCGGCAATCGATTTTCTCCTCCGGCCGGCCGCGAAATCGCCCACCGACTTTCCCCAGGCGCACCTCAGGGCCTCGGCGGCGGCGTCCTCGGGGGAGGGCCGGGCACCAAGCCGCGATGCCGGCGGCACAGCTGGCAGCCGACCAGTCTTTGCGGGCGGAACCCCGTCCGTGTCCGCAGGCCGGAGGCGAGCGTCGGGAGCGCGGGGAAGGGGGGGGCAAGTGCAGGGTCGTGCAGGTATCGATGCTCCCCGGGTTATGTCATGGCCCCGAAGGGAGGAGCTCTGGCTCCCCTCCAGTGGCGGGGCTCCCGTGGGCGGATTCTCCTGCCAGCCGCTTCAGAATTCCGTTAGAGGTGACAGATGTCGGGCGGCGGGCTCCGTATCTCTGGCGAAAATCGTAGGAGCCGCGCCCCCTTACGGGGCCGTGCGACAGGCCGGGCTCCTGCGCTGCCGCCTCATCAAATCCTTTGATTACATTTGTCAAACAGACGTGACGAATGACACGCGGGGTTATGTATGGGAAGAAGGAGTCTCGCACCTGCGACATGGCAGAACGTCGGTCAGCGCATGGGGTGGGTAATGACATTAACTATCTTGTTAATAGATTTCCACCCAGGACGACGTTGGGTGGGTTGCGCCGAGTTTCGAATCGGGCGCAATCGTATTCAAACGGGTTTCTGGCCCTTCCTAGTACCTTGGGTCAATCAAAGTACGGAGTGTCCAAGGGTCCGCCCGTTTTGGTGGCTTGGACTTGGCGGGCTTTGGCGGGGCTGAGCTAGGGGTGGCCACACTCGGGTGCCGTCCGCTCCGTTGCGTCCGGTTCGTAAAAGTGAGTGTGATATTCGTCCGGTAATATCCGGTCCGCTGTTTGCCATACTGCCGTCCGCAAAATCCGGTTCTCACTTTTTCTTCACCGTTATTTGCCATTAAATTAACGGATGACGTGTGCGGCGTCCGGTCCGTAACAAAATATCCGTTGATTAATAGTTTTGGTCCGTTATTACCCACAGGTACTTGCTTTCCAGCCACGGCAAGGTCAAGGCGAAGTTGCCAAAGGGTTTCCATTTTGCAGCTACTCGAATTATGTTGGTTGCATGCTTGATAAATGTGTGTGGGCGTTTTCCAGGTCATGTATTCTGCGGTTTGTAATACATGGAGTGATTTGGAGAACCGAACAACACACAAGCCGTGTGTAAAGTTCCAGTGTATGGCATACACTGGAACTTGCATGCATACACTGCATGCATGCAATCCTGCACCACTTGCTACGGCTGGTACTGCTGCGTACCACACTCCCATGGCAAGTCTTCCCGGCCATTGCAGCAAGGGTTCGGCATAGTTGTAATACCAAATGCGGACACACAAACACCCACATCACCTGAGGCAGGTGGCAAAAGGGTTCACCTCTGAACACAGTTGAGCCACTCAACATATTTGGGAACGGGTGATACGTATCATATATAACGATGGGTTG
>CAJHUC010001262.1:0-18130 GCA_905146915.1 Ostreobium quekettii | reverse complement strand
CCCACCACATGTGACGCCGGATCTGCCTCCCCTTGCAGTGCGTGGGGCACGAGCCCGCGCCGACGTGCATGGACGCCCGCGACGCGGAGCGAGCCCCCCTTCGCGCGCGCCACGCGCGCAAGAGTCTCCTCCCCATGCCAGTCGAGCACGGATGCCGTCGGCGCGAAACGCACGGCCGACAGCGCTCGCAGACCGCCGCCAGTCCGAACATGGTTGTGAACGGACGGCAGTGGCGCGGAACGGACCTGCGTTGCGGTCCACCTGCAAGGTCGGGGGCCTTGCAGTTTGCGCGCGCGACGCGCGCAAACGCAGCTCCAGAAGACCCTTCGCCTGATGCGACAATGTCGTCGGGCAGGCACAATGGTTCGTGCAAACTGTTTTCGTGCGGTCCACTTCATGATCAAAGTCTGCGTGTTGCTGATCGGTGTTTGCGCGCGCGGCGCGCGCAAACCTTTAAGGGCGTCGGCGCGGCGCTGTTCCCTTCTCCAGCTGACGATTGCCCAAGGGGTCCGCGCTTCCCCCGAGTTCGCGAGCAGCACACCTTCTCCACTGACCGGATCCCCGACAACCTCGCCGGGTTCAATTAATGACACCGCGCTCTTTGTCCATCGTCCAGGACCCGCGTGCGTGATGGAGTTAGCGACCTCGTCCATTTCAAGCAGCGCCACGCCGCGAAGTGGCAGCAGTTCTGCGTCACGCGACATCCCGGCTTCGTACCTCTCGCACCTCGCCACGCCAGCGTCCGGCGCCTCGTCCAGCCGCGTGCGAGAGGAGACCGTCGAGATGATGCACGACCGCTTCGACGAGATGACGTCCCCCAGGAAGCGAAGGTCGACCTGCGGGGATGGCCAGGGGGGCAGGCGCGACCTCGCCGAAGACTCGCCCAAGCCGGCGAAGAGGAGAAGGCTCGAGAAAATGGAGAGGGCCGTCACCGACGCCCTTGCCTCGGGCGTCCCCACGCAGTGCTGCCACCGCCATTGCCACCAACTCTTCACGGCCGACGAGCTGGTGGCCAGGAAGGTCGTGCGGGCGATTCGTCGGTTCGACGAGGCGGACGCCGACCTCCGGGTGGACATCTCGCGCTGCCGGGTGGGAGACGCCTCCGCAGTGGGGCCAGGTGGAGACGGCGTCCCCGCCGTGCCCCGTCGCCAGCGGTACGAGTGGAGGGTTAGGGGCAAGGTTGTGTGCATCAAGGCGTTCGCCTTGTGGCACGGCGTCTGCGCCGACACCGTGTACCGGAAGACCGCGCAGGGGCGGGGTCGGAGCGGGGTTGTGCCGAAGGTGCGCCACCATGGAAACTGGAGGACCCACCGCCACGGGAAGGGGAGGTACGACCGCGCCGACTGGCTGCGGGACCTCGTCGGCCGCCTCGCCCAGCCCTTCCCCGACCGCACGGTCAGGGACCGGCGCACCGGGGAGGTCAAGGCCAAGGAGTTCCTGCCGGCGGGGCTGTTCTCCACCCTGCAGTCCGTCTACGAGTACTACCGCCGCGCGACAGCCGCCCGCCAGCCCCCCCCGCAGCCCGTCTCCTACACCACCTTCCGCAGGACGTGGCTTCAACGCCACTTCCAGGTAAGCGGCGGCCCGCGGCCCCAGGCCCTCCTCCTCGTCTTCCAGACACTCCAGGCACATTTGGCTGGGAGCGTCTGTGCCAGTGTGCTGACGACGAGCCCTGAGCCCGATTTTTCTGTGGTTGCCGTCCCCAGGTGCGCACGTACCGGCACCAGCCCTTCGCCAAGTGCGACACGTGCGTGAGGCTGAGGGAGACCACCAACCTCGCCACGGGGCCGGCTAGGGACGCCGCCCTGCGAATACTCCACAAGCACGAGGCGTACGTGGCCGCGGCGAGGAGGGCAATGGAAGAAAGGAGGCGGCACGCCCTGGACCACCCCGAGGAGGTCCTGTACCTGAATATCGACGGCATGGACCAGGCCAAAACGGCGATCCCGCGCGAAATGGCCAAAAGCAAGGTGGACGAGGTGGGCCTGCCCCTGACCACCAAGCTGATGGGCGGGATCGCGTACGGCCATGGATGGTGGGGCTTCTGGTCATTCCCGGAATGGGCGGCGTCCAACAACCTCACGCTTACGTGCCTCTGCAAGATGATCAGAGACGTGGCCCGCTGCGACGCCGCCGCCCCGGGTCTCCTGCCCCCCCGGCCCGGCCTGCCCCCCGTGCTGCACCTGCAGATGGACAATACGGCGAAGGACAATAAGAACCATTACCTCCTCGGGTTCTGCGCCATGCTGGTTGGGGAGGGGGTGTTCAGGGAGGTGCGCGTCTTCTTCTTGCCTGTAGGCCACACGCACCAGGAGATAGACGCCACGTTCAGTCTCGTTGCCTCCGCCATCAACCGCGAGGGGGCGCTCTGCTTGGAGAACCTGATGGGCGTGGCGCACCGGGCGTGGGGGGAGCACGCGAGTGTGGGGAGCTCGCGGAAGGTGAACACGCGGGTGGACCGCGTTGCCGACTTCAGGCGCCTCTTGAGGTACAAGCGCGACCGCCGGCGGGGCGTCGAGGAGGAGGAGGAGGATGGCGAGGACGGGGATGCGGGCGTCCGTATGCACACCTTCAGAGGCCTCGGAACGGGACGGGACAACAAAAGGTGCACTCGCAGTGGCCGGCTCGGGCGACCTCTGCTGTCCGCTCTTGTCGTGTGCGGGACTGGCGTGCGCCTGCGCGCGCCGCGCGCGCGAATGCGGAGTTGCTGCCTCGACGTGCGCCTCGCTTCCTTCCACAGCCCCGATCCAGCTCGTGCGGCGTCACTTTCTTCCCGGCTTGCCACCCACAACCTTGATTGCAAGCAGCGGCTTCACCCTGTCGCCGTGTCCTCCTCGCCACTACTCGTGGGCAATGAGCGACTTGCCTGCTAGGGAGGACCTGTGCGCCTACCCTTGGACGTGTCCTCCACACGGTCCCTCCCTTCTCCTAGTCAAGGGGGTGGTTTGTGTCCGCTGCCTTCCCAAGTTTGCTGGCAGGCAACTAAGGTTCGCGCGCACGACGCGCGCAAACCCGCGCCGTTTCTGACAGCGTTTTAGGGGTACACCCCACGGTATATGTCGGTGTGCCGCCTGCCGCCTGGTCCGCCGGCGGACGGCGCTCGCCGCAATGACGCCTCCCCGGCTCCACAGTGCTTCATTGCTGTGTGCGATCCTTTGGGCAGGTGCTTCCACTCCTTTAAGTTCGTCCTGGAGGGGGGGGAGCCCGTCGTGTTCGCCCGCGAACATGACAGGGAGGACAGCCCGTGGGTGGGCACGCCTGACGGCCGGGGATGGCCGGTGTTCGTCCCGGGGAAACCCGCCCCGAGGTTTGCCGACCTCCGCTGGGAGCCAAGGGCAGCACTTCAGGACTTCGAGGACGTCAAGAAGAGGGTCATCGGGAAGATTGGCAGGTGGAGGCGCCAACTTGACGTGTGTGGGGACCCCGCCGCTGCGGAGGACATCAAACGGCGCAAGCTCCACCGGATGGCCAGAGCCGTGCGATGGTGGGAGGGCTTCATTGCCTCCCACGAGCGCACATTCCCTCTCGACGGGAGTGGCAGACCCACGTTCGCCATCGACGAGGGGGCCGCACTTCGGCTGGACAGCTTGTCACCTGCCGCACTGGCCACCCCCTCCACTGCGCCCAGCAGCGCCTCCAACGCCCCCGCTCCACCTGTCGCAAGGTACGCGCGCCGCCGTGTGCAACATCCCGTCCGCCCGCGGTGATTCCACTTGCTTGCCCCCCTCCCCGTGGTTGCCTCACCATCACACTGGCGGTGTCGCCCGCAGGGACATTGGCCCGGTGCCCGGGGAGCGCCCCCTGCTATTTAGACACCTCTCCGCTCTCCCAAACGACAGAGAGTATGTCCCCTTTGACGCCGCGCGAGACATAGCAGCCGGCCACCAGGTGGCCATCGCCATGTCCGACGCCGATGCCAAGGAATGGGGCCGGCGCTTCGACATTGCCCTTGTCAAGGGGGCCAGGGCCGCGGAGGGGTGTGATTCAGCAGTGAAGAAAGTATTCACAGTCGCGTACTACGAGAGCGAGTTCCAGCCCCGACCCCCCTACAACTTGGGGACCCTCCTTTTTGACGCCGCGGACGATGCCCAGTTGAATGGGCGCTGGGTGGAAGGGCGGCAAATACAGGGGGAGGTGTCCTCCGACAACGTCATTTGCGATGTTTGGTTGGAGGCCAATGGGGTTGGGAGGGGGTGCATCCACCCCCAGTACAAACGGCGTCTCCAGGCGGAGCTGGAGCGTTGGGATGAAATATGCTAGACAAGGGAGGGGCCATTTCTATAACTAGCGGCTTGTAATTTCCATAGTGTGCATCGCCAATTGTAATTGTTAGTGCGAAGCTATGCTGGACCCACAGCCTGTGGGTCACATGCATTGAGTGTGGTTGGTTGCAGGCGTCCCCGACCGGCTTCAAACTAATTCTTTTTGTGCGCAACATTGTGGTTTCCTCCCGCGTGTGCTGCCCCAAAAAATGGCACGTTTGTGTGCATCCCTGTTGTTATGGCATTTTTCTTGCATTTTGCTAGTGCGCAAAATGCACGTTTTGTTGTTTTTTATGGCCCCCTTACCGACATTTTGCACGAAAGCTTGTTGAAGATATGGCCTCCTGAAGTCGTAGTACTTGGGGCCAGGGGGTCGGGTGTTAGATGCTTGGAATTAGAGGACATTAGGTCGATCGTAGGTGAACGGTGGACGGTGACTTGGTGCCTGGACGCGCACATGAGTTGTCTTGTCTTGATGTGACAGCGATGGACCCGCGATCGGGCATCGCGCATGCGAATTTGTGCGCGCGCATGCTGTGAATCGTGTAACACCGTTCTGGCCCACTGCTTGGTCTCTCCGCGACCAACGAGCCACCGACTGGCTGCGCCACCACCCGCCGCGTACAGCAGGCCCCGGGGGACGATCCCCATCGTTCTGGGCCCACCGCGACTGCTGGTGCTGATTGCCCCGATACTACCGTCCAAGGTGGAGAGAGCCGGCTGACCTCCAACAGCCGAGCTGCAGGGCAGGGCGACCCCAACGCCTCCGGAAACCAGCGGCTGCTAACGGGGCCGCAACAAATTGGTTTCGGAGCGCGAAGCCCGGAGCCGGGAGCTGAGCGAGAGGCGCAACAACCCAGAGTGACCACGCGGCCTGACAGGGCTGCGGATTTCCAGAAGCCTCCAACACCCCAGGCAGCGGTCAGCACCTCCATGGGTGCTTAATCGCCGTGCTGTGTGCCTGCGGGATAGTGTTTTGTGAGCCTGAGGAGCTTTTCGTTGGGCGATTGGTGTTCGGGGATCGACGGCGCTGGGCGATCGCCAGATCTGCGGATTCAACTGCGGATTCAGTGCATGCGCCAGGCGCCCTTCGTGTAGCCGAACACGCGAAGGCCAGCACCCAGCAGTTGGAAGATTCAGTCAACCTCAGGTGCCACCCGCTATAGAATAGGGGTGAAGGTCCCGCTCTAGAAGTAGGGGACGTCTGCTGCTTCACCTTATTTTGCAGGTACTGCAGGCGGGTCACCACCAGACCGCTCTGCACCAAGATTGGGGGCCTGACTAAGGGAAGGGGGAGGAGATTGAGCACGGCAATAGGCAGGCCCAGTTGGGTCCAGAGTGCTACCTCCTAGAGGAGGCATCTCCCCTGGAACCGGTCAGAGGGTGAGGCCATTGCCCACCTGAGGTAGACAGGCCAGTCACCCCTTCGGAACCTTGGGTGGCTGAGTCTTATCATATTAGACAGGCTGGGGGTGCCATAGGCCAACTCAGACCTCTTACAGCGGTCTCGTCCTAGGCAAGGGACACCTTCTTAGGTTGTCCGGCTGACGCTGGGACTAAGTTTTTATTAGTAGCCACAAACGCACCCTCTCGAAAGTTACCAGGTGGACCGAGAGGTCACCCTGCAGAGTACTGGGGGTAACTGTGTGTGAAAGTGATTACTGAAAACCAGTAGAAGCAGGATAACTTAAGTTGGGAGGTAAAGGCTGCTTGGCTACTTGGGGATAGGATTCAGTGGATTTTCAGTAGCCCGAGATCAGGTCTACGTCGATTGACTTCGTTTCAGTACAGTTGAACATTGGATCAGTGTTGTGGGTGGAATCATGGCGGATCGTGATTTGATGGAGCTGAACGGCCATGATGGTGTGGAAGAAATCGACGGGACAGTGGAGACAGTCGCCGGAGCTGGACGTGTAGGAGTTATTGCTGCGTCATATGAGGCGCGGCAACAGAGGATTCTGATTGCCGGGACAGAGCCGGGGGCAGTGGTGTTGGGAAACCCAGAGGGTGCCCTGGTCTCCAGGACTGAAGCTGCCCAGGGGATGCAGAACTTGGAGCAGCGAGCTGCACAGGCAATAGCAGGGACTACCGCCCAGACAGCACATGCCATGAATGTGCTGGCTGATCAGACGGCCTCAGCGATGCAGCAGACTGCCCAGACATCTCAGCAGGCAGTTTCGCATTTGGAGGGCCAGACCAGGGAGGCATTTGGGCGGACTGAGGCCACTATGTCGTCAATGCATAGAAATGTCTCCAGCAATGCGGAGCGCCTTTCCAAGCTGGAGAATGCATTGGCACATGAGAGGCAGAGGAATTTGGATGCTGAACAGAGGTTGAGAAGGGAACAGGATGCGACTGTCGAGTGGCTTACTCGACAGCTTCACGACGCTCTATCCAGGATCGATCAGCTGTCCGCGGACCTGGCCATAGAGCGGTCGCAAAAAGATTCTCAGCCCCGCCAGCAAACTCTGCCTAGACCCCCAGAGCCACCAGCAGCAGTTACATACAGCAGACCTCTGCATTTGCAGCAGGAGGTGGAGATTGTTGCTGATGCTGGCGATCAGACGATGCCACCTGCACAGACCAGCCATGCTGCCCGTCCAGGACGACAGAGGTCCAGATCACACAGATCGTAGCATGCACGTTCGCCCAGTTCTGACATGACATCATCGAGCGAGTCATCGGGGAGACGCACTCGCAAGGGGGCTGGAATTTTTGACGTCCAAATAAAACCAAAGGACCCTCCAACCTTTTCGGGCAGGACATCTGAAGACCCGGAGGTGTGGCTGGGTCAGGTGTCGAATTTTTTTCGTCTGGTCGGAGGATCGCCTGGGAAGCAAGTTGCATATGCTTCCACTCTGCTTCAGGGAACTGCACAGACCTGGTGGCAGAGAAAGCTAAAGGCATGGGAGGACCCCAAGGACATGCAGACCTTCGGAGAGCAGCTGATCAGCCGGTTTCAAAACACCAACAAGGCTGATTCTGCAATGGCTGCATTGATGAACATCAAGCAGAGGAAAGAGGAGTCCATGCATGATTTCATCTGTAGGTTCGAGGCTGAGTTGGATAAAGTGGACACCTACGATGAATCATGGGTGTTGAAGATGTTCATCTGGGGCCTTCCCCAGGACCAGGCGGTACTTGTCTCACAGGGAAAGCCTAAGAGGCTGAGCCAGGCTTTCCAGCTGGCCAGGGACGCTGCACTGGCTGCCCAGATGTCGAGGCGCCCAGGATCAAGTGGACGTGCAGAGGGCAGCAGTGGACAGAAGGGCCATGGACGAGGCCAAGGCAGGCAGCCAGGACAGCAAAGTGGACAAGGATCGACACCAGCTCCTAATGTTGTATACTACCAGGCTCAAAATAAAAATGTGCAACAAAGAGGTAATCGCGGAAGGGGGCAGGCTGTGAAGCCACCCGTCCCTCCACAGGCTCCAGTTGTGGTACGCCAGCCTGTACCACAGCAGCCTGGTGGATCTGGACAGAGGGGACGGGGCAGAGGCAACCAGAGGAAGCCCCGGGTAGCAGAGCTGTAGCTGCCCATGACGATCAGGGGATGGCTGGTCAGCAGGACCAGGTGGCTGCACAGCATGCAGCTGGGCATGGAACCGATGCTTCTCTGCATCAGGGGCAGGGAAACTGACTGGCCCCCACTCTGGCCAGTCAGGAGTTCATCGGGGGCAACAGGAACAAGTTATCCAGAGAACCTGTATCCTTGAAAACAGAAAACTCAGCATCGCTCAGAGAAGCCGTCAGAGGAGAAAGTGGCAGTGGAGAAAGCGGCTGGAAAGACGTCGGTACCGACGCGCACAGCGAGCTGAGCAAAAACAGGTTTCAGGTGATGACACCAGGGAGACAACTTTAATGTCTCAAGCCCAGCAGGGAGAGACCCCTACGGTGTTAGTTCAGAGGTTAGAAACCGCTCCAGTTGCTGATGTTGTGTGACAGCCAGCCCTAGGAACTGGAGTCCAGGACCACGTGCTGCTGGTGTTGAACGCCGTGGTGAACGGGACAAGTGTCCCTGCGTTGATTGACAGTGGAGCGAGCAGGTCTTTCATCAGTGACCGGCTTCACTGCCGACCAGCTTTACAGTTTGTGGGAGCATATTCTGCCTTGGAGTTGGCAAACGGGGAAACCATAGTTTCCACCGGAATAGCCCCACGAGTGTTGGTATATATCGGGAGTGTACCCTGTCGACTATCATTGACTGCAGTACCGATGATGGAAGGGGTTCAGCTGATTTTGGGCAAAGATTGGCTGGACATCATGAACCCACTAGTGGATTGGCGGTCAAACACGGTGTACCTTAGAAACGGCTCACAGCTGGAGCCTATCAAGGGTATCCGTGAAACATCTGGTAAGCACTGCCAGATTGTCGACAAGGGATTGAACGGTCTCCAGCACTATTTCAGAGACCTCAAGAGGGGATCAGCGACTCCTACTACAGACTTGGGGAGCAAGTTGGCTGCATTCTGTTCGCCAAAATTTTGGGAATATGATTCTTCGGCGAAGCAGTGGGCCACTCAGCAGTCAGTGCTGAGTAAGGTGTCATCGCCGGACGGTCGACAGCCATTGCGCCAGAGATTCCTTTGATTCGGGTTCCTCCCCAAGGTGCAGGACTACAAGGGCAAAGAAAGTGGCTGGGCGATGTGTCAGGCAGCCTGTCAGGAAAAAGTTGGACTTCATCTCGATGAGACAGGCAGCCAAGAGAGCAAACAAAACCGGCCAGCCCATGTACTTGTGCGTCCTGAAGGCCACAGACTTCCCAAGTAAAGAGAGCAAAAGGCCAAAGTCCAAGACTGGTGCAGCCAAAGGCATGACTGAGGGCGAAAGGCGGAGATTATCGAAGGAAACAGGCCCAGTGACGGAAGAGGTACCGATTGAGGAGGTTATTCAGAAAAAGGTCAGTGAGGCAGATGAGGCTGTCCGGGAACAGCTGCAGCAAACACTTGAGGAGTTCAAGGACGTGTTCCCAGACAAGCTGCCTTATGGTCCACCACCAAAGAGGATTGTCGATCATGAGATTGACACGCTGCCAGGAGAGGCACCACCGCACAAAAGCCCATATAGGCTGAGTACGGCTGAGTTGGATGAACTGCGGCGGCAGATCGACACATTGTTGGAACAGGGGTGGATCAGACCGAGTTCTAGCCCATATGGTGCACCCATCCTTTTCATACCCAAAAAGGATGGCAAGTGGAGGATGTGCATCGGCTACAGGGCTTTAAACAAAATAACCGTCAAGAATCGGTACCCACTGCCAAAAGTGGAGGAATTGTTGGATCGACTGCACGGGGCTAAATACTTCACGAAGATTGATCTCTCCTCGGGTTACCATCAGATCCGAGTGAGAGAATCAGATGTACACAAGACAGCTTTCGTGAGTCGATATGGCAGTTTTGAATATCTTGTCATGCCATTCGGGTTGTGCAACGCACCAGCGACCTTCCAGAGGATTATGAATACAATTTTGAGGGAAGGCTTGGACCAGTTTGTGCTAGTGTTCCTGGATGACATATTGATCTACAGCCGGACAAAGGAGGAACACATACTGCACATCAGGGAAGTTCTGACCCGCCTACGGTCGGAGAAGTTATTTGGAAGATTAAAGAAGTGTGACTTCTTCAGAACTGAGGTGGAATACTTGGGCTTTGATGTGGGGGCTGAGGGGATCAAGCCTTCACTATCAAAGGTTCAAGCAATTTTGAATTGGCCGACACCAGAAAATGTCACCGATGTCCGTTCATTCTTGGGGCTGTGCAGTTTTTATCGCAAGTTCATACGGTGGTTCAGCGAGCTGGCAGCGCCCATGATGGACTTGACGAAGAAGGACAGGACCTTTGTTTGGAGTGACGAAGCTGAAAAATCATTCAATCGTTTGAAGACAGCCATGGTGACTGCACCAGTTCTGCAGTTACCGGACTTCGACCGGGAGTTTGTGGTTACCACAGATGCATCAGGCGTTTCAGTGGGTGGTATACTACAACAGGACTTCGGCAACGGGCTGCAACCCATTTGCTATGAGAGTAGGAAGCTCAACCCGGCCGAAACCCGGTACAGTGCATACGAGCGAGAATTACTGGGCATCGCTTGGGCTGTTGGAAAATGGCGGCACTATTTGGCCAGCCGCCACTTCGTCATTCAGACAGATCATGACTCCTTGAAAAACCTGCCCAACCAGCCTGCGGTGAATAGGAGGGTGTGGAAATGGGTGCAGGTTCTGCAGGGCTACGATTGCGATATTGTCCATATACCAGGAAAGGACAACCCTGCAGATTTTCTGACGCGCAGGAGTATTCAGGAGTTGAGGTGCATGGCAGATGTGCGTGCAGAAGAGGAATCATTGGTCCAGCGTCTTCGTCTTCATGAGGGTGACAGCGGGGAAAACGATATTCAGAAGAAACTGGACGAAATATTTAAAAAGTCCAGTCCTGGGGGTGCAGTGGTGGCTGCAAGTGGGGAGCAAAATTCTTTACATTCTTTATTGGTGACCAGCACCATGATTACTCTGGAGGAAGACTTGAGGAACTCTATAAAAGAGGGCTACAAGCAAGACAACAGATGGGCAGAAGTTTTGAACCAATTGGAATCTGCCCAAGGACGAGTCACCAGGATCGGGAATCGTGATTACCGATTGAACCATGGATTCATTGAAATCAAGTTGAAGGACAACACCGAGGACAGGCAACCTTGGAGATTGGTGGTGCCAGATGTGGAGGACGCCCGCAAGAAGATTATGGCAGAGATACATACAGTACCATATGCGGGACATCTTGGTTACCACAAGACACTCAAGAAACTACAGCAGAATTTCTACTGGCCAGACCACACAGTGGATGTACGAGACTTTGTGCTGGGATGTGAGGTCTGCCAGTCAGAGAAGAGTGTCCACAAGTTGCCAGCAGGACTCCTTCAGCCTTTGCAACTTCCAGAGGGAAAATGGAGTGATGTCAGCCTCGACTTCATCATGGGTCTACCGGTCAGTGAAAGGAAAAACGATGGGATTCTCACAGTGGTAGACCGAGCTACCAAGATGGTACACTTAGTACCAGTCCAGCAGACCATCACTGCTGCTGAGACAGCTCGAGTATACTGGGAGCAGATTGGACGACTTCACGGGATCCCCAGATCGATCGTCAGTGACCGAGATCCACGATTTGTGTCGAAGTTCTGGCAAGAATTCTGGAAGATTTTGGGTAGCAAGCTGAGGATGTCCAGCGCTCACCACCCCCAGACAGATGGACAGACAGAGGCAGCCAATAGGGTGGTGGAGCAAGTACTCAGGTGTACGATCCATGGCAGTCAGGAAGTCACTCATTGGGAGAGATACTTGCCCATGGTGGAGTTCGTGATCAACAGCAGCTCAAACAAGCTTTCGTGCAAAATGTCGGTAAGGGGGTCACGAAAAACAACAAAATGTGCATTTTGCGCACAGGCGGAATTGAAGAAAAATGCCACAACAGCAAACCTGCGCAGAAACAAGCCATTTTTGGGTCACCCAACGCACATGGGAAACCACGATGTTGCGCACAAACAAAATCAAGTTGGTGCTGGCCAAGGACACCCACAACCACCTCACGATCAATCCATGTGACCAAGAAGAAACACAAGTCGTGGGTGCCACATGGCCTTTGCGGCAACGACTACAATTGGTGTTACACGCAAAGGAAATTACAAGTTGCTAGGTCTAGAAATGGCCCCTCCCCCGTCTAGCACATTTCATCCCAACGCTCCAGCTCCGCTAAGAGACGCCGTTTGTACTGGGGGTGGATGTACCCCCTCCTAGCTCCATTGGCCTCCAACCAAACGTCACAAATGATGTTGTCGGAGGACACCTCCCCCTGTATTTGCCGCCCTTCCACCCAGCGCCCGTTGACTTGGGCATCGTCCGAGGCGTCAAAGCGGAGGGTCCCCAAGTTGTAGGGGGGCTGGGGCTTAAACTCGCTCTCGTAATACACGACGGTGAACACTTTCACCACCGCGGGCCCACAACCCTCTGTGGCCCTGGCCCCCTTGACAATGGCGACGTCAAAGCGCCGGCCCCATTCCTTGGCGTCGGCGTCGGACATGGCGATGGCCACCTGATGGCCGGCCTCTATGTCCCACGCGGCGTCGAAGGAGATGTACTCTTTGTCGTTGGGGAGTGCGGAGAGGTGCCCGAATAGCAGGGGGCGCTCCCCGGGCGCCGGGCCTACGTCCCTGCACATTGCACCAACGGCGGGATGGTGAAGGGCCCATGGCAAGGGAAGGGGGGGGGGAATCATCGCGGGCGGATGGAGCGTTGCGCGCGGATGCGCGCGTACCTTGCGACGGGGGCAGGGACGCCGGAGGCGGTGGTGGGCGCGCTCCCGGCCGCAGCGGAGGGGGTAGCAAGTGAGGCGGGGGACAAGCTGTCCAGCCGCAGGGTGGCCCCCTCGTCGATGGCGAACGTGGGTCTGCCCCTCCCGTCCAGTGGGAATGTGCGCTCGTGCGAGGCAATGAATGCCTCCCACCAGCGCACGGCCCCGGCCATCCGGCGGAGCTTGCGTTGTTTGATGTCCTCCGCGGCGGCGGGGTCCCCACACACGTCGAGTTGGCGCCTCCACCTGGCGAGCTTCACGAGGACCCTCTTCTTGATGTCCTCAAAGTCTTGAAGTGCGGCCCGTGGCTCCCAGCGCAGGTCGGCGAACCTCGGGGCGGGTTTCCCCGGGACGAACACCGGCCACCCGCGGCCGTCGGGCATGCCCACCCAGGGGCAGTCCTCCCTGTCGTGCTCGCGGGCGTACACGACGGGCACCCCCCCCTCCAAGACGAACTTGAACGAGTGGAAGCACCTGCCCAAAGGAGCACCCCGCAGTCAAGCACCGTCGAGTCGAGAGGGCGTCACTGTGGCCGACGCCGTGCGCCTGGGGACCAAGCCGCAGGAAGCGCACCGGAAAGTCAAACAAAAATCGAGGATTCCAGCCGATGATCGCTAGGGTTTGCGCGCGCCCAGCGCGCAAACCCTCATTGGGTGCCACTAGGTTTCTCTGTCAGCAACAGACACCCAGCGCATCCGCGATTGGGAGAAGAGGAGGATGGTGCGGATTAGAGGTGGCCACTCAAGGGTGCCATCCGGTCCGTTAAATCCGGTTCGTTAATTTTTATCAGCTGTCCGTTAAATTTCGTTAAAGAAAAAGGGAGAAAAATTCAGAAAAAACGAAAAAAATCCAAAAAATCGAAAAAAACCCAAAAAATCAAAACAACTGCGGCTAGTTGAAAATCTAGTATGCATAGGTTGAAATAAAATACAAACATACTCTCTAATAGCGAATTCCATAAACTATAAGTATGAAAAAAACCCAAAAATCCCCAAAAAGTCCAAAAATCCGCTATTTTTGGTTAATTTTTGTCTTTTTCCGTTATTTTCCGTTAATTAATAGAAAATTAACGGAAATTAACCTCTGCTACACGGATCTGGTGGCTACCTTCTAGTGTGGATGTTATGATCAAGGGTAGCCAAATCCCACACTTAACGGTCGCTGCTAGTCACGCATAAAGAGTAGAAAGCAAAGCATTCAAGCGACGATGGAAGGGGCTCTAACCCGCTAACTGAAGCTATGGGTGGGGCAATTGGGGAGAAAACAAGATAAGAAGCTGATTGGAGGCGGTGCAGTGGGAACTGGGCGGCGCCGCTGCGAGCAACTTTGCACTTATACAGGCACGCTGCAACGTGCCGCCTCCACACTCTCGAAAAGGTGCGGACAGGAGAGGTCGTCCGTGTCGGCCACTGTAAGCTCACCTTTTGTTGTCCCGCCCCGTTCCAAGGCCTCTGAAGGTGTGCATCCGGACACCCGCATCCCCCTCCTCGCCGTCGTCGTCCTCCTCCTCGACACCCTGCCGGCGGTCGCGCTTGTACCTAAGGAGGCGCCTGAAGTCGGCCACACGGTCCACCCGTGTGTTCACCTTGCGCGAACTCCCCACGCTCGCGTGCTCCCTCCACGCCCGGTGCGCCACGCTCATCAGGTCCTCCAGGCACAGCGCCCCCTCACGGTTGATGGCGGAGGCCACGAGGCTGAACGTGGCGTCTATCTCCTGGTGCGTGTGGCCCACCGGCAAAAAAAAGACACGCACCTCCCTGAACACCCGCTCCCCCACCAGCATGGCGCAGAACCCGAGGAGGTAGTGGTTCTTGTTGTCCTTCGCCGTGTTGTCCATCTGGACGTGCAGCACGGGGGGCAGGCCGGGGCGGGGGGGCAGGAGCCCGGGCACGGCTGCGTCGCAGCGGGTGACGTCCCTGATCATCTTGCAGAGGCAGGTGAGCGTCAGGTTGCTAGACGCCGCCCATTCTGGGAACGACCAGAACCCCCACCACCCGTGGCCGTAGGCAATCCCGCCCAGCAGCTTGGTGGTCAGGGGCAACCCCACCTCATCCGCTTTGCTCTTGGCCAACTCGTGGGGTATCGCCGTTTTCGCCTGGTCCATGCCGTCTACATTCAGGTACAGGACCTCCTCGGGGTGGTCGAGGGCGTAACGCCTCCTTTCCTCCATTGCCCTCCTCGCTGCGTCGACGTACGCTTCGTGCTTCTCCAGTATCCGGACGGCGGCCTCCCTGGCCGGCCCCGTGGCGAGGCTGCTGGTCTCCTTCAGCCTGACGCAGGTGTCGCACTTGGCGAAGGGCTGGTGGCGGTAAGTGCGCACCTGGCGACGCCAGGGGCAGAAGATGCAGGCTCAGGGCGGGTGTATTCGACACTGTCTGCGACGGGGCTAGGCGAGTCCCACGGAAGTGCACAGAAGACGGAGGGAGGTCCCGTGGCTGGGGGCCGCGGCTTACCTGGAAGTGGCGTTGAAGCCACGTCCGGCGGAAGGTGGTGTAGGAGACGGGCGCCCTGGGGGGCTGGCGGGCGGCGGTGGCGTGGCAGTAGTACTCGTAGACGGACTGGAGGGTGGAGAACAGCCCCGCAGGTAGGAACTCCTTGGCCTTGACCTCCCCGGTGCACCGGTCCCTGACGGTGTGGTTGGGGAAGGGCTGGGCGAGGCGGCCGACGAGGTCCTTCAGCCAGTCGGCGCAGTCGTACCTCCCCTTCCCGTGGCGGTGGGTCCTCCAGTTTCCGTGGTGGCGCACCTTCGGCACCACCCCGGTCCGGCCCCGCCCCTGCGTGCTCTTCCAGTACACGGTGTTGGCGCAGACGCCGTGCCACAAGGCGAACGCCTTGATGCACACAAGCTTGCCCCTAACCCTCCACTCGTAGCACTGGCGGCGGGGCTCGGCGGCGCCGCCGCTTCCACCGGGCTCCATGGTGGACGCGCTTCCCACCCGGCAGCGCGAGATGTCCGCCTGGAGGTCAGCGTCCGCCTCCTGGAACCGGCGAATCGCCCTGACGACCTTCCTGGCCACCAGCTCCTCGGCCG
Source organism: Ostreobium quekettii (assembly GCA_905146915.1). NCBI lineage: Eukaryota > Viridiplantae > Chlorophyta > Ulvophyceae > Bryopsidales > Ostreobiaceae > Ostreobium > Ostreobium quekettii. The sequence continues at coordinate 2,501 of CAJHUC010001262.1, read as the reverse complement.
TGAAGAGGTTGTGGCACTGGCGGGGGCAGCACTGTGTAATGCGCACCGCCTTTACAGTAATATCACTTTCACAGTACTTTATCAGGAGAGTGCCTGGATTGGCAACGGCATCTCTAAACCATCCCATCCTTGGGAATATCAGGCAGGCCATAGTACTGGAGTACTTGGCACTGTAATAGGACTATCCAAGAGTGGATGAGTTATCAGGGATCAGAGTGACCCGCCGGTCGCCAACCGGTGTACTGCGAGAGATGGGTGCAGTACTTAATGGGTCTTGGAGTCTGGTCTGGGGTTCTTTTCCCCTCTTGGCACCACTGCGCGCTACATTGGTTTCGGAGCAAGGTTCGAACCGGGACCGAGAGGCGAAGAGAGCGGCCAGAGAGACTCCAGAGGCTGGGGGCCCGTGGCCAAGGGCCTCCTGTCGGTCGACGATGGCTGGCTCAGCAGCAGATGCTGAGAGAGAGATCCTGGATCCAGAGGGTGGTGAGGAGATCGCCCCAGGACCAGGACAACCAGGAACAGGCGCAGAAGGACCTACAAGAAGGCCTTCTGGGGACACTACAGGCACACCAGTGGTGACAGAGCCTGCCGAGGGGGAGATTGGCGCCCAGGCTCCTGCAGAAATCCAGGTGGGGGGCAATTCAGGCAACCCAACAGGGGAAGTGGCGACCGGGTTTGAAGGGGTCGACCGGGGTTCCCCAGCAGTGCTTCAGGCTCCCAGGGGTGTTTCTGTGTCTCAGTCGCAGGCAGGGCGCCTATCTGCTGTTGGGGCAGATTCCCAGCAGGGGCTCAGGGAGATTATCAGGGCTGTTCTTGCAGAGATGAACACTGAACAGCAGGCTGAGGTGGAAGCTCAGCCACAGGCCACTGTTGCTGCGACTGTTGACCTGCGTTCAGCTGTGGGTGTGCAGAGTGGAGAGTTTGGTGCAGTTGCTCCACAGGTGCAGGCAGGAATTTCGCAGGTGCAGGCAGGAATCCAGCAGATGCAGGCAGGAATCCCGCCCAGCACACTCAAGAGACCCCAGAGCTGGAACGGCTCAACCCCTTTCAAGGGGTTTGCTTCAGCTCTGGCCATCTACTTCAGGGCCACAGGCCTTGCGCAGGAGCACTGGGGGAAAATCGCAGCGACCTACCTTGAGGCGGAGGCACGCCAGCACTTCCTGGCGCGTCTGCGAGAGCATCCTACAGAGGAAGCCCTGTATGAGAACGAAGGACGTCTTGACTGGACGTTCTTCAAGGGGCTTATGGAGGCTGGGGCCTTTGGGGAAGAGGCCACAGATTTGAACAGGCTGGTGAATCTCGAACAGATTTCCAGAGGGCTTGGATCCCGAGATCTTGTTGGGTATATCAGGCAGGTGGAGTCCGCAATGGGCCTCCTGAAGACAGAGTTGGCAGACCAAGTGAAGATTTGGTTTGTCTACCGTGCCTTGCCGCCCCAGTTACAGCGGCAGGTGGCCCTCCAGCCAGATGGATCAGCTTGGGATTCATACGATGCCTTCAGACAGAGGGCAACCAGGCTGCATCTACAGACTCCCCCAACATACAGCCAGGTCGCAGCGACCAAGGGGACAGCACCAGGGACCAGCACAGGGGTCATTGGCCAGCGCCCCATGGGGTACTTGGCCACAGGGGCTATGGGCCTACCAGTGACAGGGGAGGGATCTACAGGACGCCCTGCGAAGCAGGCCCGACTTGAATCTCCACCAGTGACCAGATCCCAATCTTTGGGAAGAAGGATGGATCCTTCTACTTCAGTTCACCAGGGCAAGGCTTCGTTCAACCCAGGACTCAGTGCAGATACTACGAAGCTTGCATGGCTGCGAACTATAGGACGTTGCTTCTTCTGCTATGCCAACTATACACCAGGACATCAGTGCCCAGTGAAAAGTGGAGAGCGGGGCGCACCACCTTTCCCTACAGGAGATATGGTACGTGCACAGAGTTCGAACTTTCCAGTGAGCAAAACATTTGGTCCTTTACCAGTATCAGAACCTGCATTGCATGCTTTACCTAGTGGAACAGTTAGCATGTCAGTGCAGTCATCAGGGTGGAAATATGTTTCTACAAACCCAGTTGCAATTGTGGACCATACAGATGGTAATCCCATCAGGCATACAAGAACAGCAGGCGTAGATGCAAGTACTGCGTGTAATCAGGATAGAGCTATACTGCCTGCAGAGTTTCAGAAAATACAAGAGCGAGTAGGCCATGCATTTACACTGGATGCGTGTTCGAATCCAGATGGAAAGAACGCATTGTGTGCACGGTATTGTAGTAGTGAGGATGATTTTCTCACCAGAAAACTTGAAGGTGAGCATGTATGGCTCAATGCCCCTTTCAACAGTATACAGAAATTCATCAAGCATTATGCAGAACAGAAGAAGCAACATCCTCAGACAGTTAGTGCATGCATAGTGGTGCCTAACTGGAGACAGTTGAGAATCCCTGAAATAAAGGGGATGCAAGTGGTTGCGCAGTATAGTAAGGGACAAGTACTCTTT